>JAOYMR010000008.1:268681-286656 GCA_025802075.1 Tenebrosternarchus preto
TATGTGTGTGTGTGTGTGTGTGTGTGTGTGTGTGTGTGTGTAAACACAATTTTATATATAAGCCCAGATAGATCGATAGAGAGATAGAGAGATAGATAGATTATACAAGACAAAGACAAAGATGTCAGTGTCGTTTGACCTTGACATATGATTGGCTAGAATGTTATCATTTTTTAATCGGTTTACAAGCCAAGAAAGTGAGCACCGCAGTCATTTGACAGATAAAACAAATCCACGTGTAAACTCTGCTGAACAGCTATACAGTCGGTGTCTTATTTGTTTTGGCTGACTGACGGACTATAGTTTTAAATAATGTAAATGACTAAATTATTGGTGAATGAGCAAAACACTAGTTTCAGCGCTCCATCTGACAACAGATAAAAATGGGGCGCTATACAGGAAAAAGCTGCCGCTTGACTTTTATGCTGACTACCGCTGTGGTATTCTTTTCCGCTGAAATAATGGCAGGCTACGTTGGAAATTCCATAGCGCTTGTCTCGGACTCCTTTAACATGCTGGCAGATATCATATCTCTCTCTGTCGGCCTGACAGCCACCCGCGTCAGGCGCCGTAACGCTTCAAAACGCTGCACTTACGGGTTGGCCCGCGTCGAGGTCGTTGGTGCGCTGTCCAATGCCGTGTTCCTGTCTGCGCTGTGTTTCTCCATCTCCGTCCAGGCGCTGGAGCGGCTCATCCGTCCAGAACCCATTGATAAGCCAGTGCTGGTGTTGGTCGTCGGCTCAGTAGGTCTTGGCATTAACATAATGGGATTGCTCATCTTCCAAGACTGCCGTTGGATACGCGGGCGATGCAGGAGAGAAGCCTTCCAAGACACAGAGCAAAAGAACGATGTGAAAAGTCACGTGAATGAAACAGCAGGTGAGTTTGATTGCAAACATAACTGCGCCATGGCTTGCGCTATGACACTGATTGAATGTGCTGCGTACACAGTGACTACATGACACTCACTTTTCCATCATTTTGTGAGGTTCCTTTCAGGCCTGATTAGACCTCTGTGTTTAGTTCTGGGCCCTGTTTTTCACTCAGCCCCCCTGTATTTGTTTACTGCCCCATTTTGTATCCCCTCTCTGTCCAAATTAAACACCCATTATCTTGTTTAAACTTTAGTGTACCATGTGCTAAAGTGCTGAATTTCTGATTTTAGATGCAACTAGCAAAATAATTCAAGCCAATAATTTAATATGACCCATGTATCCCAGCGTGCACATAGGAATAGATTAAAACACTAGAGATTATTAGTCTATAGCCATACAGGTGTGATCACATAGGATACTCAATCCCAAACAGCTCACTGGTTTAGACTAATCTGTGTTTCTCCTCCTTCCATTGCTACTTAAATATATAGAATGATAGAAATAACCTAATACATATAATGAGTGAAAGAAAGAACCTAATATTTAGAAACATTACACAGAATCTAGAAATATTACACAGATTTTAACTAGTCCATAGACTTTATAGAATTTGTTTAATAAGGGCAAAATATCTTCATGTAAATTTTGATATATTCATATTTTGATATACTTCATATTTATATATATGTTTAAATATATTTATATATTTAAAACATATATTTATATATTTGATATATTTCATATTTCTTTTGAACACACTCTAACCTAGAGTGCAAGCAAAAATGTTTTTATCTGTAATGTTTGTATAACACTGTAGCAAAGCCTAATGTAGCATCTTTCTCCTAATCAAGATGAAAATGTATTCTGCAAGTTCAGTTTTACTAAGCTACTGAAAATGCCAGATATCTTAACTAAGACTTTTCACCTTTAAATCTATACATTTTTAGAACTTCTCATACTGGCACACAAAGCTGTGAAAGTAAACATATTACATGTATAAAGTAAACATATTACATGTATGTATTTCATATGTGTTCACAGATATGCAGGATTTCTTAGTATAAGTACCAGAATGGTGCAAACAAATCATGTGTTGATACCAGATCAACTAGATTCAGATTAACTAAATTAATCATTTACTGTATTAAGAACTGTAAACTGTGTTAAGAACTGTTGATACATTCAGTGGTTTTGGACTGACTGTAATATTCTACATCTCATATGCCCATAAGGAAACCAAGAGCACACATTTGAAGATCAAACCCAAATTTAAACATCTGGTAAACACAGTAGTCCAATTGTTGCATGTATAAAACTGTATTACAGTGTCTAACACTTAGATTACATATCCTTCTGTAATATCCTGATTTGGGAGAAGTGGGACAAAACACGATTCATTACTGAAAAAAATGTAACTTTCAGCTCTGACAAATTATACTGTGTGTATATAGATGTGTTTTGATAAAATCTCTCAATTAGTTTTTTATCAGAATGTACATATTATCTTGTTTTTATCTTTGTTATCTTGTTTCTAGGCACTAAAAACACAAATACATTTTCTACATAATGCTAGATTTATATGTTTAATAGTAAGAGTAGTAACCACTTATTTTCAACAAGAATGGCCCAGTACAAAACAGTACTGGGCAAAAAGGCCCAGTAACAGTTTAAATAAACAAATATAAATATTATAAAGCATTATCTAATTGTAATGTTCAGTACAGTTTTTACTTTGACTTTATCAGTTAAGACCTTTTTTAGATTTCAGCAGAAAGCTGGCATTTTTATTTAAAAATTATAATTTCTCAACAAATAAAATATATAAACATCATAAAAAATAAACAAAATGTTCATTTGAAAGAGGCACCATCGATGTGACGTCTGACAGAAGTGACAAAAGCTTGGTTTTTGTATTTGTAGTTTGTTAATTTGTAATTAGTTACTTTTTTAATGAATCATTTACAGCATTAAAACAAAAAAAAATAAAATTTTAAAACTGTCTAAAAATAGACTGCGACGTGAGCGGCAAGGAGGGAGAAAGGGGCGAAGGGAAGTTCGAGCGCATACAATCAAAACAACGATAACAGCTCAACACGTTCAAATAACGCTCCCAGAACGGGAGGCTCCAGCGAAGAATCGGCTAGCAATGCGCCCCACCGACAACAGGAACCTGTGGCCTTAACAGTGTAGGAAAACAAAGGAGAGCCAATGAAACAGTTGCTTATGACTAATAATGTGTTGTGTGTATGAGTTGGCGTGTGAATCCTGCAGGGTGCTCACTGTGACAGACATTAATGAAAATCTAAATATTCAAATATGTCTGCATTACATAGTTTGTTATCCCTGCCAGATTAAAGGTCTTAGATTTACCATGAAATATCTGAAAGTTACTTCGAGTTCTGTATTGCCTGTCAAATTCTCTCATTAAAGCATTGAAACAGGAACGTTTTCCTCACTTCAAAGGAGCCCGTAGCTCTAACCTACATCACTCTTTCTGTCGTGATTCTTGGCCACTTACGTGGTGTGTTCCTTCGTATTGTAATTTAGTCTAATTTATAAATCTACACAACGCAATTACAACAGTCCTGCCTAGATCAACCAGGTTTTCAATATCGTTTGAATATCATGTTTGAATATTTTTTTATTATGATGCCCTATACCAGGGGTGAGGTGGGAGAGAATACAAACTTATACAATGGACTCCAGCGGGTCGTAACAGAACACACACTTGGCCTAGTAGCATATTGCCACCCCACACTAAATCCAATACACATAAGATTGAACGTACTGTGATAAGTAATTAAATCCAACTACACCATAACAAAAAGGGGAAATCACAGTCTTAAATGAAGAGAAATTGACACTCTAAAAAGAAAATACATTCCACACGCAAAGGAGCAGGAGGCAAACCATGCACCGCCCACAACGGTGAACTGAAACTGCTTTGGGTACTATCTAAGACCACACTATTCAACAGTCAGAAAACATGACTTCACTACATATATTTTGGCACCCAGCTAACTCTGAGGTTCACTAAACCTCGATTAAAACCAAATAAAAGAGCACAAAACCAACGCTAAATTAATACCCAAAATGGATCACAGAAAAGAAAACGCAAAAAGAGAAAACAGAATTAAGTAAAAAACAATAACAAGAATATAACCGCAAATGGCAATCCTGGGTTCAATCCTGGGTTCAAGCATGTTATATGCTCTTGAGGCCAAAGGGCACTAAAGGCCAATAACACCAGAATCAATTGGAACAATACAAGTATTCAGTTCATAGAAGTGACTCACACACTCAGGGTTTTGTAGCTTTGTGTGTGTCAGTGCATCTGTGCATGGTTGTGTGTGTGTGTGTGTGCATTGTATATGTGTGCTTATCTATTGGGGTCTGTGCATGCATGTATATATTTGTGTGTGTGCGTATCTGTGTCTGAAGTCCCACAAAGCATTTGAGTCTAAACCTGCTAAATATCAATCCCACATACAAAGCTATGGGTCTGCTCTTATTACCAGGTCTAGGTGCATTAAACACTTTGTGCATACGAGACTTACTAAAACTTTTTGCTTATACTGAACATAAATGCTGGAGTGTCATGATTGATGAGAAGAAATGGTTTACAATATTTGTCAAGTTTTCTAAAGACTGACCTTTTGACCTTTAAATAATATTTTAGAAGAAAAAATCTAAATACTGGACAGATGGTGTAATTTTTGACATGAGGTGTAATTACAAAGTTATTCAGCTCAAAGGACTGAATCAGATGCCACACATTACTTATATATAGTATGCACAAAATGATAATTATGGCACTTTTAATGATCTGCCATGTCTTTGTGAGCTATAGCACCCCCGAAAAGGAGGAGGACTTGATCACTTGCACAGTTCATGAGTTATAGCAATAGAGGACATAAGGCTGCAAGGATTTTGGTATATGTTATTAACCTGCATAAACCTTTTTTGATAATTATTTACCTAGAGATGTCAAAGATAAAGGCAGTACCAATGTTTCAATGATTGGGTTAAAATTCCTATTATTAGTTCAAAAAGTTTAAACAATGAATGACTATTTAAAAAGATGCATTTTTGAATAGCACTTGTAATGGCAAAAATGTTACAAATACTGCAAGGATTCCCTTAATGGAATGCATATAACATAGCTCAAAGATGCAGCTAGCAAAGTCACAGCTCAACTGGGTGTTGAGATATAGATTTCTGGCTTTAATAGCGCCCCCTATTGACTGACATGCTCTGCACTCCGCAGGCTACTTTAGAGTCATTAGCTTACATGTTTTCTCAAGTTATGTCAAAACGGGAATGAAGCGTTCAGGAGTTATAGTTATTTATGCAAAATATACTCACCTCCTGAATGTTTTGACACCAGGATTGTGGCGATAGGATGAAAAACTAGTTCAAAGTTTGCAAAAGCAAGTTTTGCATATTATGCAAATTAGCAAAAAATTGAAGTGGGCGGAGTTTAATAGTTCTTGAGGCTCTTTTGTTTGGCTTGAGCCAAAGAATGCTTTGGCAGTGGAATTTTGTCTCTAGAACTTATGATGTGGCAGATATGGAAAAAATTGAAAACACTGCACTGTAGCGCCACCATCAGGTCAATGAATGTCACTTTGTTTGCCCGAGTCTTTTCACACCTGCTGCACCTTTGCGCTAAGTGTGGTATTTCTGGGCTGTATGGTCTTGGCTGCACGTTGCATTTTAGCCGGGGAAGAGGAAGAGGAGGAGGATGAGAAGGAGGAAGAAGAAGAAGAAGAAAAGGAAGAACCATAATAATTACAATAGGTTTCCAGCAGTACGTTTAATGTAGCCTTGCTTACATTAAAAACAAGTGCATGAGCAGAGCAATAATTCTTAAATATAAATATTTAATTCAGTAGATGTATTATTCATCGCATGCAACCAGAAGAGACCATTTGATACTTTGGCAACCTATTACTGGACTTAAATATCCTTTCAAAGATGGCTGCCTCTAAGAGTTGTATTCAAATTAAAAGTCCCTACCTTACCCATAGCACCTGCTGGCTATGCCCGGTAAGATATCATTGATAAATCCAAGAAAAGAAAACTGTCGGAGGAAAACAGTGTTTGATTCTGCATGGTCAAATACATTTGCTTTCACAGCTAACAATGCTGGCTTTCCTGTATGCTTGATACATAGTGAAAAACGAGCGAACAGCAAAAAATCTAATGTTGAAAGACATTTTCACCACAAGCCCACAGCATTTGCTGAAAATACAGAGCCAGAGATGAGCGTCAGTCTCTGGACTGAAAATACAGAGCCAGAGATGAGCGTCAGTCTCTGGACTGAAAATACAGAGCCAGAGATGAGCGTCAGTCTCTGGACTGAAAATACAGAGCCAGAGATGAGTGTCAGTCTCTGGACTGAAAATACAGAGCCAGAGATGAGCGTCAGTCTCTGGACTGCTGCGACAAGCTGAGCAGAGCAAAAGGCTCCAAACTAAACTGCTGCTAGTTTTGTTGTAGTTAAAGAGATATAAAAAAAGCTGTTTACAGATGGAAATACATGAAAGAGACATTCTTTGAAATATTAGAACATCTATTCTCAGCCTTCAAAGACACATGAAAATTAGAGATATGCTTTTCTGTGCAACGGTTGTCAAGGACTCAGCAATTTGAGTACATCAATTCAGCTTCTACATACTAAATTACTAATACTTATACTTACAAAATTACTATTACTTCTACATATTAAATTACCTGTGTGAGTCAAGTGAGTAAACGATACTAAGCAGATAGCGCTCATATGCAGGAACTCAGTTTTTGTATTTATAACATAACTACATATATAATTGTGTAAAGGTATCTTTATTTTATGGGTCAAGTAGGTGTTTTGCAGCTTCAGACAGATTTTATTTGGGGGGAGAGGGGGCAAAATTTGACTCTGTTGATAATAATGGTGACTTGATCTGTATTCGCTCAGCCTATTTCCTCGAACCCCATGCTTCCTCAACCATAACCATAATCCTATCCCCCTACCGTGCTGGAGTTAATAACCATACCCATAATCCTAATTCTTTACACCACCCTAAACCTGCTCCTAACACCAACCGTGTTGGAGGTTAGGATCGTGGGTATGGGTACATACCCATTATCCTAACCTCTTACTCCACCCTAAACCTACCCCTAACCATGCTTGAGTTAATAAGTTATAATAACTTACAATTAATAATTACTTATGAATGACTGAATTCTCTGGACTCACTGTTTTAGTTATATTAAGGTCATTAGCTGTCACCAATTTTATATGACAACTAAATAAAACTGAGGGGGGTAATTGTGTAAAATATATTATTAATTCTTCACAGCATTTACTATTGAAAATGTTTTTAATGTGTCCTTGTAAAGGGCTGTTTGTTTACAAACCTATAATTTAACCTGCAGATGAGTTAGTCTTACTCAGTGTAACACGCTCTTACTCAGTGTAACTTCGTGTAAGTCAGCATCAGTGTAACACGGTCTTACTCAGTGGAACTTGTTTAATGTAGTGTAACTTAGGAGCCATGCACTCTATGGTCATATTGTCCCTCCACAGACTTCCAACAAGGGGTAGACTCACAAGATGTGGACCTGAGCGAAGATGAAGGCCAACCCCTGAATATTAAAGGTATGACCAGTTTGAGCCAAATCCGTTACTGAACTCTGCTCTAAAAAGTCATCTGGCTGAAGAGAAGGAATTCAGGTTTTATCTTTCCACAAACAGATGAACTTATTCACCAACAATGATTATATGCATTGTGCAGTTCATTCTAATGTTCTAATGTGTACCAGGAAAATATTCCCCACACCATCACACTGACACCATTAACCTGTACTGCACATGGCATTTTCTTCAGCTGTTGTAGCCTTTTCAAGGCAGACATACAGACAGTATTGAAGAAGGTACAGATGACATTCTGCTCACCTGTGTTGAATGCATTTGTGTTTTTCCTGGTTGTGGCCTGTTTGCTTGCTAGTCCTGACACATTTAAAGTCACTCCTTCTGCTTAGTCCAACGCTACTGTACTCTGGTGCTAGAAATACTGATCTGTCCAATTTATTCCAATCATATGACATCATTCTGAATGTAATGTGAAGGTGGTAGTGGGTGTACTTAGGAAATGGCACCTCTGTGAAATGTTAAATACTAAATTTCTACACCTTTACCTTTTCCATGTCAGGAGTGTTACTCCACTTATTGAACGATGCTCTGGGCTCATTTGTGGTGGTGGTGGCAGCAGTTGTATTCTACGTCTGGCCTGTGGCCCCTGACAGCCCCTGCACCTGGCAGTGCTACGTGGACCCCAGCCTGACGCTGCTCATGGTAGCCATCATCATGTCTTCAGCTGCTCCTCTGATTAAGGAGACCGCAAGCATCCTGCTGCACATCACCCCTGCATCCCTGCCCTTCCCCCAGATCTGTGAGTACAGGGAGATGTGCCCTCTAGTGCCCAAGTCCCTTGTGAAGTGCAACTACTTCTTTCCCTTTCTTTTCTGTTTCTTTGCAGTGGAGAATGTGTGTAGGCTGCCAGGGGTCCTCGGTATCCATGACGCACATGCGTGGCTGCTAACAAAGGGACGGACTGTGGCAACGCTGCATATCAGAGTGACTAAGGAACTCCACTGCTCCCTCACTGAGCTCGAGGTCCTCCACACACGTGTCAGAGAGGTGTTCCACAAGGCAGGGATCCACAGTGTTACTGTCCAGCTGGAGTTTGGTGATGGAGGTCTAAAGACCAGCCACTGTAGTGCCCCCTGCCTCTCACCCAACTGCATGAAAATCTCCTGCTGCCCAGCTGGTATTCCAGCACTCACGTTCTGTAAAGCAAACCTGCCCTTCTACCCTTCAGAAATGAACACAAACATGCATGATATGAAAAGTATAATTATTGAACAGGAAGCAATACAAGTGGTCACATACCCCCAGAGCACAATGTTTTAAGATGACAGAATTAAATGAAATTCAATAATGTAGCTTTACATTAGCATGGGTTAAAAACGGGTAAAAAACCAACCCAATCCAAAGAGTGCAAGTGTAAAGCCTGTGTGTGAATGGCATTTGAAATAGTGTGCTGAACCATCGTCTTGTTTTTGGTCCTGTGTGACCTTGACTTCTGCAGTTATGCTGGCACACTTTAAACTCAGCCCTGCTGCATAAGGCAATGTTGCTCTATCTTATTGTTTTATTGTTTGTTTATATAACAATCTCTCATAAAGCTAAAACAAACATGAGTTAAGCATGAATAATATGATTCTGAAGTACAATTTAAACCATCAATTCTAGATACTTATTGTAAAAATCTGTCAGGCAAAAACAAGTTTTTATGCAAGAACTAATAGAACTTAAAATTACAATTTCACTACACTTGCATTAGAGTTGTACAATTAGAATTTGTATTTTATGTTGTTTACATTCTCAGGAACACTCCAGAACCTTTGCAACTTTCTTTGATGGCATTAGCTTTTCTGTCTTTCACAAGCTTCTGAGGGTCATTTCACATCACATCCATTTTCCAACATCTCCACTGGCTTTCTGTGAAATACAGGATCAAGTGGAAATTTCTTCTGCTCAGTAATCTCACACTTCATTGCTTTGGAAATCATGCATTTTCTAGATTTGCTCCTTGCTTCTGTATTTGTAACCCTTAAGGAGTACAGCATACTCTTTCCAGATTCAAATCTTTTCACTCTATCCTAGAACCTTCCTTACCCCTAATTTACCTCCAACATCTCAACTATGCACTTCATGTCCTTGTTAGTATTGTCTAGAACTGGTAACTTCTACATCCTTAAAAAGGTGAGGTTGATGACCTCAGACTGTGATCTCTCCCCATAAGACTGTCCTGTTGGCACTGTACCTTCCAGTAGGCCAAGTTCATACCAGAGGACACGTTTCCACTGTTAGAGTCCAGTGACAGCATGCTTTACACTCCAGCAAACACTTGGCATTGTGCATGTGCTTCTTGGCCACAGAAGCTTATCTCCTGAAGCTCCTGATACAACAGAGGGCAGGCACACTCGGTACTTCATACCTCTGGTGTGAGGTCTACTGCTTCATTGTTGAGATGTTGTTCCTAGATGCCTCCATCTCACAATCACCGACCTTCAGCTAGCCACAGTTGAAGTCATTGAGCTCTTCAGCACAAGCCCTTCTACTTCTCTGCTCACCTGTGGAGACTGCATGGCTATTTGGGATTTTATACACCTGTTATCAGAGTGTGGCTGAAACATCATTACTTTTGGTTCTATAGTGTACATCCATGTGTAACCTCTCATTTTGAGCTTTACCTCTACACTAGATAAATCTCTGCAGTGGTCTACAAATAGCTCAAAATACATAACACACTCATGAAAAATGTTTCAAACCCCCAAAAGATTATCTTATTGGGGGGGGGCACAGAGAAATTGCTACTCAAGCTTATTTTGATTATACAACAGAGCAGCTTTGAACCTTTTTGACATTTTTTGCACATTTAACTGATTAGTGAAGCTTCTAGCCAGAGGCAGGACAGTCTGGTATTGACCAGCTTAGCATGGCTACAGGCTATTTAACTGTGTAGCGTACTCACAACACAGCAGGTGGTTCTGCCTAGTGCAAACATACCTGCACTTCCAGCTACAAATACTTAAGTACTGTAAATAGTTACACTAAGCCATCACTAGCTAAATCAGTAATCATTAGATAGTTCACATACTAAAACATGATGGGTGTAGCTCAGATCATAAACATAAAACATTACAACATACAATAAACCATTCTACAATAGCTGCTGTCTTTATGGTGGACTTTGTATGGTTGCCACACAAGGTCCATCAGGAGCAAAAGCATGTTATGCAAGCACTGGATCAGTGCTGAGTTTACCCATCCAGAGTGCCAAGTTTGGCCATCCAGGTTGGGCCCCCCCCCCCCAAATGCAAGACTGACTTCTTCAGGCACCTTCCGAGAAAATGCAGTGTCAACAGGTTCATTCCTTCTGAACTTACAGCATGCTTGGCTGCGTACCAAGAAATAACACGTCTAACGTATTTTAATAATGTCATCAAAATATAAAAAAGGGATTGGTTATAAAGACACACCCCAAACTCTTGCAGGCATCTTTGCACTTGCTTATTTAGTAACAGAGACCCTGTGTATATATGTGAAGGAAGAGAGCAACTCACACTGAATAAGGATGTTTATGGACACTTGGGGACTGGCTTTTTAATACTAGGGTCAGTGTCAGCCTGTCACGAACCCTATGGGGTCAAACTGCACACACAAGACATCCACCTTCAACAATAAGCCATGGAACTCTGTTACATTACAAAACTAATTTAATTGCAACCATCAGGTACATGTATGCTTAGATGGAATTTCTATTATTTAATGTTTGGTTTAATAGATATGGAAATCCTAACTAATTGGTACAAGTAGTGCCTAAAAACCCAGTGAAAGTCACATCACAGCAAACTCAACATTACTGCAGAGTAAATGGCAAAAAACAAACAAAACCACAAACCATCTGCTAATTGCAGCATGGCCATTAATGACAAACAAAAAAAATCAAAGTGTGGACAGACAAACATGTTCAAAAGCACAGAGACTAAAGGCACCACATAAGCCCATCTTGTGATTGTTCATGGTACTGATTTGCAAGAGTGAGTGACAAATACCTCCATAAATAACCATTCCCAACATTTACTGGTTTCTCAGTTATGCAAAAAGGTCAACAATCAGAACTGGCAGCAAGATAAAATGAACTAAATGTATAAACTGCCTCAGAGATAAAATGCAATTTTACACACAGACATTTAAATACAAAAATTAGAAGCTTGTTGGTTGCACAAAGGCAGACCAATCAATGCTTCAGATAGCAATACAGACAGTCAACCTCTATTACACCAACAATCACTTAAAATCTTGACCAAACATGACAAACACTGAGTTTTTCCTCAAAAAGTGCAACAACTTTAAAAGAAAACTGTTGGTAAGAAAGCTTCAAGTGCAGTCGTGACCAGACCAGAGGTCTGGGTACTGGAGAGCTGAATTCTTAGATGACAGCACTGCGCTGGAACACTGCAGGAACTGTTGCAAAGCGACGGTGCTTATGGTGGTTCAGGTTCTGCCACTGGTTCAGGGACAGTAATCTGCCCCTGTTGCGCTGCTGATAGTTTCTTAGTAACCAAAGAAAGAAAACACTTTGAAGATGCCCATTACAAAGGTTTGAAGCATGAAAAACAGTGAATAATGGATAAGAGTGTCTGCCAAATGCCATAACTAAGTGTACCTTCTACAGGCCAGTGACATACCTGCGTGTGAGGTCTGAGGGATGCTGCCATTGGCTCCCGGCCCTTCCTTTCCCCTTTCTTTCTACAGTGTTCATGAGGTGCAAAAGCTCTGTCATCACACCTGTGAAGCAAGGTATATTTTAGGAAACGAACAAATGTTTATCTACACATTAAGTCAGTCATGATGGCATATTTTGTCATATTTCTTACAGCGTGCTTTACTGACCCCTGATGGGAAAAGTTTGAAATGAGGGTTCAGTTAATATAGAACTAGTTAATCCTTCAATCATCAACCAATCATTTAACAAAAACAGGCAGTTTTGTTCAAAAACATTCATTCATCACAAATGCATCACCCTATTGCTGACAGTCCAAGTTACTGTAATTGGGCAGCAGTATGCAAAACCACAGAGAATATCTTAGTTCTCCAGTGTTACCCCATACTAGTGCAGCCTGCTCATCTACCAATGCAGCTCAGCTCTGAGCCTCTACCCCAACACAGCAGGCATCTCCAAACCAATTGCTGCACATCAATAGCCTGGGGATAAGCTTGACAAGATTAAGGTTAACCCCCAACCTTAACCAGGGATGTCATGGTTAAGGCTAGGTGTCCAAACATGGACAGATGATGAAAAACAAAGAAAATAATTATATTCTCATCTTAAACAATGATTATTAGTAGGCTCTCAAGTGAAAAAAACTGGCTATGAAAGATTAGTGTTACCCAGTGGAGAACCCCTGTGACTCAAGTGTTACAAAATGTACCACATCCAAGTAAACAAAACAAAAAGCCATAAAGCATTCAGGGGATTTCTTTTGCATTTGTAGGCCAAAGAATTTTCTCCATGTTTTGGGACATTTTGCATGCTTTGAATTAATTCATCAGAACAATACCCAGCAATATACAGTTAGCTGACATGTGTAATTGAATTCCAAAGGGCTGTGAAGTGTGATCTGTAAACCATACCATCCCCTGCTGAAGCATTATCTACGACATGTCTGGTGACAGAGTCCACATACAGCCTCTTCTCTCTCTCCCAGTCCTGCTCTGCGTGAAACCCTGTAGGCCTGCAGGGAGACAGGATATGCTCATGCCACCAACCACCAGACAATCAGTTAAAAACAAAACAAAAAGCACCATCCACACCAACCACACCCTGTGAGCAATGGCAGGTCATGCACCAGAAAAAAGCGTGGGTGAAGAGTTGTCCACTAACCTTACCACACCTCACCCCCACCTCAACCTGGCATCCAATAAGTGTGACAAGTTAGTGATGATCACACTGATGTAAAGATGAACTACTAAATACTGTGCACTACACGGCATACACCTGTAAGCAGTCTGGATGAAAGGTTGGTAAACATGGTCCACATGCCTTGGACGACCTCTATGACAGTTATAGGGTCAGGGTTAGTACACACTGTTAGGAGTCCCATAAGGCAAAATCCAGGATCATAACAGCAAGAGACATCCATATCAACAATTTCCCAAAGCTGTTTAAACAATGATATAATTCATTTCCAGCATGCAAATTGTTTTTAATTGCAAGTGATTTTTTTTCCAGATCTGCAATCACATGCAGGCTGCATAAGGTACGTGTTTTGCACACGACAAATCAGAGAAGACAAGGCCAAACAGATATGAGCACATCAGTTCACCATCTAAAGAGAACCTTACAGTTTAAATCATGACCAGTAAGCTAAAGCTGGGTGACTAAAGGAAGCTTCATGGCAGAACTTTATGGCCACTTTTGAAAGCGGTGGCTTTCCACTGAAGAGTAGTTCAAAGAGAACAGCAAAGCACTGTCAAATCTTTGAGGATGAAGGTCAAGTTATCAGTACAAAAGAAACATTACTCCCTCTACTGGTTAAGCAGCAACAGCTCTTTCTTGTTTAACAGCAGACCAAGGTGAAAAGTACTTTTTAAAAAAATACTTAATAATAAAGAGAAAACCATTTGACATGTTTGCATAGATAATTCAACAGTAACGATCACAGCCACAAGGCCTCTAACGAGAAGTAGAAAGGAAAGAATGCTTTTAAATTGGGCTTTGCAGGTAGAAAAAGTGCAAAAGTGTAAGGAACTCCAGAAGGTAGGAGCAACAGCATTAAAACTACCATCCATCATAGCGAGTCTGGACCTGGAGACTAAACAGCAGCAAATTATCTGGTTTGAAATGGGAGTAAACAATGAACATTAATTCAGTTTTCTTGGCATTTAGTTATACTTGACCAGTAATTTAACTCATGAATACAGAACACCCATGTAAGAGGTGTAAGTGACACTGTGGGGTTGACATTAAGATAGATTTGAATATCCGCATAGCAGTAAAACTGGAGGCAGTGATGAATGTTTCCAAGGGGCAAGATATAAATGATGAGCAACAGAGGGCTGAGGACAGAGCCTTGGGGAACACCCCGATTTGATTTTAGATCAAATCAGATTTGCACCTCCCAGTGGGCACAAACTGATATCTACCAATTAAATATAAATATCTAAACCAGGATGGCTCAGGAAACAGCAGAAAGTACTGAAATGAGAATGTTATTACGGGGTCAAAGGCTGATGATACAACTGTGATGAAGGCTGAACTAAGGTCAAGAGGAGACGCAGAACCAAAGGAGAGCAAAAGATCATTTAAAACAGACCAGAGCCATCTCAGTACTGAGGGAGGGACACTCGAATAGAATAGTGCACAAAGCTTCCGAAAGTCTTGCATCTTGGTGGCAACAAGCCTTGTAAGAACTCAAGACAAAAAGGTTGAAGACGTGTCTAAAATTTTATAGAACTGATCTGTCAAGATCTGGTTTCTGAACAGATATAACGGCAGCCATTTTCAGAGAACAGGGTACAACTACATGCAAGTGAAAGGTTAATGCGATTAGAGAAGAGTCAGCTGGGAGACAGCTTTAAGCAAGTTAGCAAGATTTAGATTTGGAAATAGCCACACGCGCACCTCCGTTTCCTCACCCAAACTGGCGCATCAGGCCTAGCTGAGAGGGATTGTCTTAATATTGTAATAAGCAAGTTTGACAGCCCACAGGAAATCCACCTGCTACAAACTCAAACAGAGCAGAATATACTGGTTCAAACAAAGAACGGCTAGTTTTTTTTTTTTTATGAACTAAACTACAGGCTTAGAGAAGAGAGGAGAAAAAAAAAAAAAAAAAAAAAAACCCTGCTAGCTCTGAAGATGGTGAAAAACTAGACTGACTTCACGGTACAATAACCAATACTGACTATAGATGTCCTGTAGTTAACAGTGCAGCCCAAATGCCAAATGTAATCCCATTTAGAAATTGTGGGGGGTGCTATTTATTCATTTTATTATTTATATTTTTTTATAATCAGCCCATGAAGAACCATCCAAATGCCAAGTATACTTTACATCTAGTTAAGGCTAAAATGATTTACACAACACAAGGACACTTTACACTATAAAAAGAGAAATTTTGGTGGAACATTGCAACAGTGTTCACGGGAAAATTATTTTGCAGTGTTCAAAACACCAAAATTAACCTAATCAGAAAGAATGCACAGATTTCACTTCTCTTGCTCTTTAAAGAAATACTTTTAAAGAACCCAAGACTAGAACCTTGAAAGATCTAGCTTCAAGCTACAGCAGGTTGAAAAATCTGCAACAGCCATCACCTTAAAGGTTATGTTGTTTTGGGTACCAAATTATAGGTTTACACATCTTTAAACAGCAATGCCTCAATCCAACCAGTGAACACTTGTTCCAAGGGTGGTACCTCTGGGCGTCTCTCTGGTCTTGCGACTGGCTGGCTGGCCGTGCTTTTCTTTTGGGTTGTAGGGGTGGTGACTGAGGCCTTGAAGGATGTGCTACTGCAGCAGATTTATCATCTACTTCCAGTTTCTGGAAAGGTAGCACACAGTTTAGCGATATTGAAATCGGATTCTGAAGGATGGAATGCAAGCATAAATTCTTCAATATCTAAGAAAACTAGGTATGTTACAAGTGAGTTTCAGGGCGAGTGTGTAGATAAATGCCATATGGTGATATGAGCATCATTTGTATGATTTTATATAAAAATGAAATGGTGTAGCAATTTGCAAACAGTTTATTCATGAAGGGGAAAAAAGTAAAAAGGTTTTAGTGCCTAACCTGGGCCCGAAGAGGCAGCGTGCTCTTGAACATGTCTGCACTGCACGACTTCTTCCAGAACGTCACCTGAAACTTGGGCTCCGCCTGCCGTTCACTGACCAACACATCCGCATTCTCCCTTACCGGACTGGACGCCCCCGTGGCAACCGTCCCCAGCTGCACACCACAGCATTCTAGAGACTTCAGGGTTGAGGTGCCAACACTCCAGATCTTACCCTCTGTACTCGTGTTTTCCAGGAAGGGGATTGTGGGAAAAGAATCTGTATTACAGGCACCCAATTTAAAAGAGCCACAGAGAGAAACCTCAGAGTTTGGATCATCGGTAGATGGCGGGGATTGTCCAACAAGCTTTCTACATTTGGCTAAAGGGGTAGACATAACTGGGGTTAAAGTTGGATGGAGTTGGGCTTTTGTAGTTTTTGTAGATGAGCTTTTGTACTTTGCCCCCTTTGAGGCAGCTATTTTGTAAGATTTTGTATAATAGCCCTCATCCCTTTCAATGTTGGTTCCTACAGGTGCATCCTTTCTACTGTGCTCTTCTGCGCTCTGAGCCCTGCAGCATGAACCGTAGCTACCACCACCCCCCAAGACTTCCTGCACATTCTCTCCTTCACAGAAAGTCTGGCAGCTCTGAATGAGGTCACCCAAGCCATCACTGATGGCTGGCTCCTCATCATGGCCAATGGGACTCAGACACATTATGTCAACATCAGAATCAAATGCAGGACCAATATTCACTTCGACCTCACCAGCTACCCCTGGAGGACTGTCTGTCTGAACATGGCCAAGGTACAGTCTGCTTTGACAGTTACCCAAACCACTATCCACCAAGTGTGCATGTTCACGAAGAGGATGTAGCTCTGTGTCCTTAGTGCTACGCCACCCTGTTTTATTAGACTTATCTGATACAACAGAGGACGACTTTGGAGTTGAAGGCTTTGATTCTGGAAACGTGTCAAATGAATCCAATACACAGGCCAGATCTGGGGAATGGCATTTAGTTAAGCAGGGTTTCTTCAAAGGAGTCTCATATGTCTCATCAAGACATGAATCGTCCAATTGTCTCTTGCGCCTAACAGATGCATTGTTGTTAACTACCTCAACTTTTATGTTGCAGAACGGACTGCAAGGACTCCAAGACAGATCACCTGCCTGCACATCCGTTTTACAAGTGATCATTCGAGAGTATACAGAGAGGGGCCGCAAGTGTGTAAACTCTCGTGTTTTCTCTGATCTATGCAAACAGGACTTGATGGGTTGTTTTTTGTCATCCATCATTAGTTAGTTAACCAAAGTAGCTAACTGCTAGGTTCAGTGAAGTCATTGATGGGAGTGTCAACACCTCCACGATGCGTCCTGAAAATAAAATAAAAGCTGATCAGGGAAATCAATTATCTAGATACATTTTAACTAGCCAGTAGTCATCACCTTAGCAGGATGGTTAGACTCAAGGTATGAACATTATATTTAAATCCCTTCCCCATATTTCATAATCTGTACCAATTTAATAAACCCAAAATTTAATCACCTAATCTCTCAATTTAATACATCATTCCTTCATTTTTAGACTGACATCTCAAATCCAGCAGGTAAACAAGTAGAAAAGACATACCAGGGGGGGGGGGGGGGGGGGCGGGGGGGGGGGGGGGGGGGGGGGGGGGGGGGGGGGGGGGGGGGGGGGGGGGGGGGG
>JAOYMR010000008.1:286756-330565 GCA_025802075.1 Tenebrosternarchus preto
TACATCTCTAAATACATTGTCTGGATCCACATCTCTGAAAGAAACAACACCTTCATCAACAATTCCGCAAACTCTTAAGGTATCAAGTAAAGCCATAACACAAACAACAGCAACAAATTCATACATGTCACCTGCTTCCAAAGAAGAAACAGAAACCACATCTTTGCCTGTTTACACTGCACCATCAACAACACTTACAACTCTAAATACACTGTCTGGATCGATTGCTCTGACAGAAACAACACCTTCATCAAAAATTCCACAAACTATTACGGTATCAACTGAAGCCATAACACAACCAGCAACAAGTTCATACATGTCACCTGCTTCCACAGAAGATACAGAAACCACATCTTTGTCTATTTCTACTGCACCCTCAACAACATTTAAAAATCTAAATACACTGTCTGGATCCATAGCTACATCAGAAACAACACCTTCATCAACAATTCCGCAAACTTTTACAGAATCAACTGAAGCCATAACACAAACAGCAAGAAGTTCATACATGTCAGCAACAAATGTACTTCCACTGATTGCTTCAAGTGCTTCCACACCACAGACAACAGAAAAAAGATTGGTTAATTCCCCTGCATCCAAACATGAAATATCAACAACTTCTCTACCTATTTCAAATACAATAACATCACATTTGGCAAGTTCAGAAGCAGCCACACCACAGACATTTACATCATCAGCATCACAAAAATCTCTTAGCTCTTTCACAGTATCCTCACCAAATGGAACAGCAACTATTCTGGCTTCGTCTCCATCCACAAAAGAAACATCCATTACTGTTTTCGAGATTTTAAATGCATCCAAACCAACACCACCAATAAGTTGGACCAATTTAACTGGATCTACACCAAAGACTCCCTCTGCATCTATAGCAACAACTATTTCAACTGCTCCTATCTCTTTGACTGCTTTCATACTACAAACAATGGCAATAGCAACTGCACCCACACTATCTACAACAACTACAGGTCGAACATCTTTGATTAATTCATCTGATTCTACATCCATTGTATCCTCACCAACAACTCGTAGAACTCCTGCCAATTCAGCTTCATCCATACAAGAGATAATGGTATCAGGTTTAACTACTTCCACTGCACAGCCACATCAAACAATACTAACAAGTTTGGCACCTTCAACAGCATCCATATCACAGAAGAAAATATCAAAGTTATCCACTGTAGATACATTCACTACCCAGACAACCACTGCATCCACACCAACTGAAATACAAAAAACATTCATCACAATAATGGCATCCACTCAACCAAGAGCAAAAAAACATTTGGGCACTTCAACCCTATCACAGATACAATCAACATTAGCTACTTCTACTGAAATCTCTCCACAGACAACATCTTCAATCACATCACAAACAAAACCAACAAGATTAGCCATTTCTTCTAAATCCACAATACATACAATGGCAGCCATGTATACCACATCCACTGCTCCGAGAAAACCATCAGCATTGGCCACTTTAGTTACATCCACTACCCATATAACAAGTTTATCCACATTAACTGAAAAACCTACAATAAAGTTGTCCACAGCCATGGCATTAACGCAACAACTTCCTTCAAACACTAGACAAGTAATTGCAGAATCAAATACAACATCCCCAAGCAGCAAAACTGACCCACAAACAATGAGAGGAATAAATCTACTAACCAGCAATGAGGTCAATGATACTGTAGGAGCATTATCAAAAATGTATGTTTTTGACTCTTCATTTTATTTAATAATCACTAAATAATTATGAGTTGTCAGTGAAAATTAACACAAAAACGTTTTATCCTTTTAGACTTGGTTCAGCTGTGGTTGACGCCACACTTGTGATCAACTCCTCCTCTCCTGTCCCTAGTGAGCGTTTGGTTCTTAATGCTGCCAGAAATCTGTTGAACTCTAGGCTCACAAACATCACTGATTCTGTGAAAGTGCTGAACATTACCTATGAAAGTGCGTTTTCCTTTATCATAAGATTATACTATTCACTGTCCCAAATTTGAGGTCTATTGCTTGATCATTCACACTGATTAGTATTTGAATCCTTTCACAGAAATTACAGATACTGCCTATGCAGTCATCTTCACATTCAGCCTCACCAACATCAGCATGCCAGACAGCACCTACCTCATTAACAGCACCTACAATCATGTACAGAATACCATCAACAAACTGGTGAGTGAAAAACTACTTTTTTCTCTTAGGAATATTTAATTGATTATTATTGCAGCATTGTGTATCATAATCTTTACAAATGATGTATACAAATTCTCTTTTGATAGTTTTATATGTAATCAATTATCAAAAACACACAAATGTAAACCAAGAAATCTTTATAAAAATCATTAGAATGGAATTTAGATTTCAGTTGGAATTGAAATTGGAAACAATTATGTCTTTTTTATGTTAATTTTATTTTTTATGTATAATGTTTTTATATGAAAATTGAGGATTTCTTGCTAAACTTTCCAACTTATACATGTGTATTATTGTTCAGGTTTTGTTATTTTAACAAAATGTGTACATAGTTCTTAAATTATAAGAATCATTTAAACTAATGCTCTGTTTCTGTCTTCAGCTAAACACCCTTCTGAATGCGCATGAAGCATATACAATTGAACCCCAAAAATGTACCTTCATGTAAGAGCTTCGTATGAGGGTTGATTTCTTCTGTGAACTTGCTTTTAGTTATTATACTAAAGTAATCTATATAGTATTAGTTTCTATTTCTTTTCCTTTATTAGGAGATTATCAAATCACATTAAAGCTAAGATGGAGTATAGCTTCCAAGATGGAGATGGCAGAATTCCAGTCAGTTTCTTCAATGAGCTCATGACACAGAGTGGTATGTTGTAGTGTAACGTATTTCATCAAAGTTTTTGAGAATAAACCCACATTTCACAAAAGTTACAGTTCTCAAAACATTCATTTGTAGCCTCACCTACACTATATTCTCCAGTAACTACAAGCAAACTGAAGAAGACTTCAGCGTCAACTTCTTCCATAAAGTATGTTTCATTTCTGCCATTTATATGCTAAAGTATTAATCAAGATTATTATTAATCAAGAATCAAAACTGAAAAATAATCACCACCATGCTTCATCCCTATAGTGCTGTCTCACCATATACTTTCTTCACTGAGTTACAGACACAACATGGTATGTTATAACACAGTATCTAGCCAGTACTCATTTAAATTGAATTGTTGATGTTACTTATGACATGTTTTTGTCCCCTAGATGTGATTACAGTACTGATTTACATTCGCTTGGTGTTTAAGAATATGACGATAGTACCTAGTGAGGCTCAGGTTCTGAGTGCAGCCACTGCTTTGCTGGACTCAAATATTAGAACAAAGCGAGATGTCAGAATCCAAAACCTGAATAGCCCTGTGAGCATCAAGAACATCACATATGAGAGTGAGTCTGTTTCCTGATTACTTTCCACTATGTTGTAAAATAACAAAAAAATCCAATGTTCCTGAATCTGTTATGTGTAGGTTCTTTGAGGACCTCCTACATATTTTATGAAATAATGACCTCAATCAGCTAATGCATTACTAGAAGTCTGGACTTCTGCTCTTGTTTATTATGTGTTCAATAATTCCTCTTCCTCTCTTTTAGAAATTGACAACACCTCATACACCATCAGCTTTGGATTCATGATCAGTGATGTCCCCATTGCTACAAAAGTTGAACTGAGAAATGAAACATATCATCTAATTGAACAAGCTATTAACAAACTGGTGAGTTTGAGTAATATTGTTTTATACCTGGTTCAGGGCTCAAATTTATTTTCCAACAAAATGTATCCTGAAATTACAGTTTGCTCAAAAAATAAAACATATTGCTTATTATAATATTGAATCATGTAATTAAACTTTACGCTCATTTTCAGCTGAACACAATAATGAATGCCCACAATAATGAAGGTGCATACTTTACCTTCCCAAAAGCTATATTCTTGTAAGTGATGCACTATTTCAATTGATTTCTTCTACACTTTAGTTTATAGACAATAAAGAATAACTGAATACTTTAATAATTCAGTTTAATTTACATTTAATTTTTTTCCAGGGGTAATACTTCAGTGATTGTGGCTAACGTAGACTATGTCTATGTGCGGAGTGATATCAACTGGCCAAGTGAATTTCTTGCTCAAATACTTAAAATTAGTGGTCTGGCTTCCACTATCACTCCTGCTACAACTGCAGTATATTCTCCACCAGCTAAAAGCAATCCGGTGGTGACTTCAGCATCAACTCCTTCCTTAATGTATGCTTAATTTCTGCCATTTATATGCAATGGATATTTTTGTATTAATCAAGAATTGTAATTGAAAAAATAATCCCCCTGAGTGAGGATGTTTGATACCAGTTCATTCTATATGAATTCTAGTAAATCTTACTTTCCCTCCTCTCCAACTACAGATTGGGGACAGTAATGATTTATATTCGTTTGGTGTTTAAGAACTTGACGATTATACCTAGTGAAGCTCAGGTTCTTGCTGCTGCCAATACTCTGTTGGACTCAAGTGTCAGAATAATAAAAGATATCGGAATTCAAAGGCTAAATAACCCTATAAGCTGTCAAAATGTTACCTTTAAGGGTGAGTTTCTTTCCTGATTACAGCTATGTTGTAAATTAACAAAACTGACAGTGTTCCTGAATAAGTTGTGTAGGTTCTTTGAGGGCCTTCTATTTTATCAAATAATAACTTCAAACAACTAATGCATTATCAGAAGTCTGGACATATCACCTTTTTGTTTATCATGTATTCTATAATCATTCAATATCTCTTTTAGAAATAGACAATACCTCATTCAGCATCAACTTCGGATTCAAGATTAGTGATGTACCCATGGCTCCAAATATTAAACAGAGAAATGAAACATATGATTCAATTATAAAAATCATCAACGCCCTGGTGAGTGTGAGCCACTCTTATTTTCTCAAAATACATGTCCCGAAATGCCAACTTGCTAATTTGCAAAATAAAAATATTGTTTATCATGTTTAATTACGTAATTAAGCTTTTCTCTTATTTTCAGATGAACATAATACTGAATGCCCCGGGTACATACTTTACCTTTTCACCAGCGAACTTCTTGTAAGTGATAATTTGGATTCCTTCTATACTTCAACATATGAATCAGAATCAGAATCAGACTACTTTATTAATCCCCGAGCAGAAATTGCATATGATACTTATAAATAACAAAGAATAACAGGATACTTTACTGATTCAGTTTAACTTATTCCTCCATTGCTTTCAGGAGTAACATTAACATGATTTTGGCCGATATGGAATACGTCTATGTGTGGGGTTACATCACCTCGCCAAGTGGATTTCTTGCTCAAATACTTCAAGACAGTGGTCTGGTAATCACCACCACTCCTGCTACAACAACTCCAGCTGCCCAGTCCCACACTCCTCTCCCAACAGTCCTCAACACCACAAACCTTGGAAACAGCACCAGTACTGGGGGAGCGTGGTGGGTCCTGGGCATCATTATCCCCTGTGCTATAGTCATCTTTCTAGTACCATGCTGGATTCTACTCTGTGTAAGTATTAACAAAAGTTTATGGAGAAGCCATGTAAATGTAAGAAACTAACATGAGTGGGTGTTTGCATGTGTCCATATATATAATTACACTAATACACAGGATAAGATGTAACATATTAATCCTGTGTGTATGTAATGTTGACGCAGCATTTATGCACTGCAGAGAAAAAAGACAGGACACCAGGCATGAGCTTTTTCAGTTTTTATTTAACGTAGAGACTAACAAGTAAACACAACGACTTACCCCTTCAAACGGACACACAGACAGTCAGACAAAAACATGGTGACATGCACATGCTTAAATACACACACCCGTAACGAGACACAGGTGAAATGAATAATGACAACAAAGAACAATAACAAGAGTGACAAACACGCCGCTCATAACAAGCACACTGAAGAACACTGATGCACACACTCACAACAGCCACGACACCAGAACACACCTCCATGGACACGGGAAGGGGCGGCCACTGTGACAGTATAAGTGTAATTTATATAAATTTTTTTATTCATACATACCTGTGAATGTGAAAAAGTGCAAGGTGTTTAAGCATTTTCTTTGTTCTATATATATCTTTTGTTCTATATATAATTGTTTCACATTTACAGGTATGTATTAATAAAAATGGCCTTTTTGTAATTTATCAGTAATTGTTTCAATATAGCAAGAACCTTTCTTATCCACTCTTTTTAATCTTTCTTATCTTGTTTGCCTTTCTCTCTGTGCATCTACTTCTCTCTGCATGTCTCAGTGTTTACTGTGTGGTTGCTGTGCTGCTCTAAGGAGGCGCTACAACAGAAGACGATCCTACAGTGTCCAGTATGCAACACAGAATGGACTCTTTTGAAAACCAGTCAATCTGTCTCTTTTTTCTGCTAACGCAACTACTGGAATGTCTTAAGATCTAATTGTATTCTTTTTTTCCATTTTGATTGATGGCATATTTATATTTAGCTTATCTATTTCTGAAATCTTTAGTAGTTGAGTTAAAAAAGATGAATCATAAAGTATGTATTTTTCTAGGATGAAATTACTATGGGATATAGAAATGCACTATATATTTTTATAAGAAAATTAATCTATAAAAATGCATCTTGTCTTCTATAAGACAAAATAAATCTGATTAATCTTAAATAAGTATCTGATAAATCATAGACAAAAAGCATTATAATTACAATTTTTATGAGCTTTTTTTGCACTGATTCTGTAATGATCATGTTTTCAATGTTATTTTGAACATGCATTCATGAGCCTCTCCCCATGTCTACTGTGAAATGAACATGTCGATAACCCATGTGTATAATCATTTTAGCTTAAAAAAATAAAATTTTAATTAAAATGTTTGTATTTGTAGCTGCCCAGTTAAGAGGCCATACATAAGAGTCCAATGATCTGTTTAAGATGTTCTCATCTCGCATAAGAAAAAAAAAACACAAGACAAACTGCACTTGTCAGGGTGATGAATGACCCTTTAATAATAGCTGATCAGCGGTTGTTAAATACGGAAAACAGCCACAGGGTCTCATAGCTGGTAGTAAGACACTCATTTACAGTAACTATTTACCCTTTGTGGTGGGGCACAGCTCAAAAGTGGCTATATTAAAAGCTAGTCTAAATAAAAATATATTTGTCTGTGGAATCCTCAGCCAATCAGGATTTAGGAGTTGCTTGCCCAAAGGCAAGGGGCAAATGAACAAGATACAATGACCCATTGTATGCAGTTTTGTTCTGGAAGGTTGGAGAAATTGATAAGTTTACATTTGACGTTGTGGCTAGAATTACAAGGTATAAGAAACACATTGAGGTAATCCTGTGCATTTCTATGAACACTGAAAAAGTACCCAGCGGTGGTGGTAGCTCACTGGTTAAGGCACTTGACTAGCAATCAGAAGGTTGCTGGTTCAAACCCCACCTCTGCCAAGTTGCCACTGTTGGGCCCCTGAGCAAGGCCCTTAACCCTCAACTGCTCAAGATGTATTCAGTCACAGTTGTAAGTTGCTTTGGATAAAAGTGTCAGGTAAATGTAAGGCTCATTTTGGGGCCAGCACTCTTGCTTCTCTATGCTTCCATTGGCTATAGTTGTTTTGTAGATGATATACAACTATATATGTCCCTAGCTGCTGTTCCCAGGGTTTCAGTGACTTGATTTTGAACAGTCTATAAGACAAGTAGTGGACGGGTCAGAATTTCCTGCAGTTCAGATGACAAATCAGAATTGATCACCATTGGGAATGGTTGGGAGTGCACTGCTACAGTAACTTAGCTTAAAACGCATATCAAAAACCAAGGCATTGTATCAGACTATAACCTAAGCTTTTAACGGCATGATACACAATATCACAAGAACACCGTTCTATAATCTTTGTAACATCAAGGTCAGATGCATCCTCACTGCACCTGACAGTGGAAAACCCTCTACATTTGTAGCACAACATCTAAATGATACAGGTCTCTAAGAAAACTATTTCCATCTTACAGAGGGTTCATTGACAAAGTAAGGGCAGTGCTGCAAATCTAGGCTTCTACTTAAAAATTCCTTTTTGTGGTTCTATTAGGCAGCTTTTTGTGGTTCTATTTGGCAAGATAACGATCTTTTTGCAAATCAAGCAGCTACAAAGGAAGAAACATCAAATCTCGAACAACTTTAATTTCAGATCAGTCACAGACTATACCATTATGTGGTATTGTTGACAGTGGATCTGCCTGTAATAAGCTAATGTGCTTCTCTTGGTATAAAACACTCAAGGTCACAGTCTTCCAGTATCTCATTTGTGTTTATTGGTGAGAAAACCAAAGAATGTTTAAAACCATTGAAAAACAATGAGTATGAAACTTAAGTACATTATCTGTTAATGCAGAGAAAACGGACTATATCAAAATTAATCTCAGTTTGACACATTGGGTTTAAATAACAAAAAATGCCAACAATTTTGAGCTTGATACATTATTTTCTTAAAAAAAAAAAAAAAAAGAAAAAAAAATTTAATTTAGATAACTTTTGTCTAAGGCTCCTAAATACTGTAATAATGCTATAAAACGAGATTACTGAAAAATCCATGGTTATTTCTTATACTGACTAACAACATATGCACAGACCTTGCACTTAATTCCTTTTTCTATTAAATCACCATTTCATTTGCTAGGATAGCACAGAATCGAATACACTGTCAAAAAATGTACTTTTCATTATTCATGAACTTAATATATACTTAATATCTGATGTAGGCTGCCATATAATTCCCAAAATCTAAATTTTACTTTAAAAATGCCTTTGCTCCATTAATGATCTAGAATCTAAAATTGTCCAACTAGATTCTGATTACTCATGCAGTTCCTCTGTTGGTGTTTCAACAAGCTATTCTTGTATGCAAATATCTGTCCACAACGTTCACAACCAAAAGGTTGCACACGTGTGTGAATCTTCATATGCGTTTTGAGGTTGGAAGACTGATTGAAGGTCTTTCCACACTGAGTGCAGGCATATGGTTTTTCACCAGTGTGAACGTTCACATGCTTCTTCAGGTTGCTCTGATCTGAAAACTGTTTGCCACAATGAAGACATCTAAAGGGTTTCTCACCCCGGTGGATGCTATGGTGTTTCTTAAGACTGGATGACTGGCTGAATCTCTTACCACAGAGGGTACAGCAATAGGGCTTCTCCCCAGTGTGAACTCTCTGGTGTAAAATGAGAGCACTGGGGTGAGGGAAGGGTTTACCACAGTACTTGCATACAAATCTCTCTTTCATCTGTGATGCAAATACCGGAGTGAATGGAGTTACCTCAGAATGAGAAGCTACTTTCTCAGCCCCAGTTAGTTCATCACTGTGTGCAAAAGATCCATCCACATCAGAGAGAGAAGAACTGCTTATCTGGGTCCCAAAGGGACATGCAGAGTCTTCAGTGTCACCATGCATAAAGTACTCATTGAGGGAGGTCCCGGTGTTGCAGTCTGGCCCAGAGTAGGAGAGGCTGTGGGCAGCTGTTTCATATCTGCTGCTGTCCCATGAAGCATTAGCAGCAGAATGCAGGTCAGTTTCAACTTCGGCAGCAGAACTGCCCTCCTTAGGATGATTCCCTGTTCAACAAAATTAATTCATTTTAATTTATTCAAAGGTCAATCTATTTGAAAAACATTCATTACAGAGCAGCAGCATTTTAACACATGACTAGTTAATGCAATCAGTGGGCCCAATGCAAAAACATTTTGTACTCATCACGTTAGTTCATACAGCTGAATCATGAATTTGCGTTTGACAGCTCTAGAATCAAATATGTTATATAAGATTATATTGATAAGTCTTGATAAGCATTCTGCCACCACTGGGCTACCGATGTCAAAGTAACCATGATCTGCATGCATCTGGATACCTAACAATAGAGACATTTTACACTGCCTCTTTTCAGTGGGCTGTAAACTGTAATCCTGTATCACCTGATACAAGATCACCTGATAGAGCAGGGTGCTAGCAACACCAATGTCAAGGGCTCATTTACCAGAGAGTACATGTACTCATACTGAAAAACACATAAGCTGCTCTAGATAAGTGTGTCTTTCAAATGCTCTAAATGTAAACTTGACTCCAAGACCACACTCGAACATCTTTTAAGGATGTTTAAAGATGTGAATTTTAACTGCAGCCTAATTTGTCAGTGTATATATAATGCTTAAATGCACTGTGCATATGTTTTATAAATTGTAATATACAAGTAATGTGTATAGTGAAACTCAAATAAAATAGATACAATCCATTAGTCCAAGCAAGGATTGTTTTTCCCTTGAGAAACAGCTGAATATTCATCTTGCATCAGATCTGACATACCATTTTTTTTGGCAAGCAAGAGAAAATTCTCAATATGAACAAATAAGTGAATGCAGCAAGGTCTCGAGAGACAGGAGGGAAATATGAGCTTACTAGGACAGCATTCTTAAAAGATGCCTGTCAAGACCTCATTTAGTAAGGAGGAATCTAGAAGGCTAAAAGTTGGAAAGAGGGACTTGGGTCACATTTATATTTGAAGATTGGTCTCCCTTGGTCTAGACTAAAGCAGAAAATGATACATTATTACATGTTAACTGAACCAAATGTTAATGAAGCATTATAAAATGGATACTTCCAATCCTAAAACCTGATCAGGTGAGGCCTGGTGAAATAAATTAAAATAATAACACACAACCATGACTGCCTCAGTGACTGGATTCTGCATGTTTGAAGAATAGGTATGCACATTCACATGAACACCTGTTCCATGTTCATGTGCACAACTGTTCCATGTACATGTGCACACCTATGACTGCCTCACAATGACTGGATTTTACATTAATGTGACAAGCTGGGCATTTCTCCAAGGTTTGCTATGCCTTTTCTTCACTGGAGAAATATCTTCCATTTCTTCCTCTGAATACAATACTTCTTACTCAGTGAATACACTGAGGACGAACAATACCAACAACGTTTGATACATGCTTCTTTTCATTCATTTAACACCTTTTTTTAGCAAAACTATTAATGGAAATGTCCAGATTAATAAAAACAATAATCCTAATTATTAATCTGTTGTTCTATCCTAATCTTTCCTCTGTGTAC
The DNA here is from genome assembly GCA_025802075.1 of Tenebrosternarchus preto. Taxonomy (NCBI): domain Eukaryota; kingdom Metazoa; phylum Chordata; class Actinopteri; order Gymnotiformes; family Apteronotidae; genus Tenebrosternarchus; species Tenebrosternarchus preto. The sequence goes on from JAOYMR010000008.1 coordinate 297,938, forward strand.
ATCAGCAAACAAATCTTAACTACTCCCAGACTACCCTGCACAAATATTAACACAATTATTTATTACTTAAAGTAAAACTTATTTATTGAACACTTGCAATATGATAGCAATAAGTCACTTGAGGTTGTGCGTTTGAGCATTTTTTTTTCCCCCATGGACAAAGCCATTGTAGCCAAAACGTGAAGAAGAAAATACTGTTGTAGAGAACTGGAGGTGGTGAAATATGATGGAGGTGGCTGCTTCTCAATTCTCTACGCAGGAAACACCCTGCCCTTTGTGAAATCCAAACAGATGAGCACGGGATATTTGACATCTCATCCTATGTATAATTACATTGCTTCTAATTTATCAAACCCTGATGATATCATCTTAAAACAGCCATAGTTACTTAAAACTCACTGGATTAACCAGTTGAATTACGGTAAAGATTTATTACATACAGTACATTTATTACATATAGTATTTATGCAAACTGCTGATACTTTTGAACGTTACCATTGAATGTCTCCGTGTTTTCACCCTCTTCTACAACATGCTCCTCTATATCTTCTTCCTTGAGAAAGTCATGCGTTTCTTCGTCACACTGGAATATTATGGAACAAGAATTGAGACGAGATAAAGAGTTAGTTAGGTACCCAATTTAGGACACTGTGAGAAAGTGTCAAGTGTCAAATGCAGCAAAAACTGTTACTGACCTCTTGTTGACAGAGCTGCTTGTTCTGTTCCACAGACTTCTCTCTGTTCTCCACACCCGGATAATGTCTCTCCTCTTCATTTACAAAACAATGATTAACAAGAAAAATATTAACAAACAAGCAGTTACACAGAGTACATTCAGACTGCATAATTCACGGTTTGGGGTGTATTTAACTACTATCTTCTGAGGCTGTAAACGTTCATGGTCCAAACTGCAAAATATTTTTTAATAAGTTCTAAAAAAAGCACCCAACATACATGCAGTAACAGAATCTCAAAAATTAAGTACTGCCATAAGCAGACTCCACTAGGCCCAATTAGTTAATTTTGTTGGATACTGAACAATGATATTTTTGTTGTGCTTTTTTTTTTTTTTTTTTTTTTTTCTGAAAATTTGCTGAATGCTTAATAATTTTATACTTTATAGGCTAATATGTTACTGGGTCTTTAAGCATTATAAATTGCTTGTTTCTCACAAAGAACAAAGCTTAAAGCCAATAGATATTCAGTTCTTGGTGTGCACAGTGTCTCACTATTTATACACAGACCTAAAATTGTATTTAAAGTGGACATTGAGCCAAACAGGAAAAAAATATATCACTAAGGCTATTTTATATAAATACAACACACTCATCTTTATCTTTAATCCGTATACTGTATGGACAGTAAAACCAGTTTTACAGAAGGCACTGTATTTGACAGATGCACATAAAATATGAAACATACACATTAACACCTAGAAGAAAAAAAGAAAAAAGTTCCTACGTTCCACTCCCAGGCTCAGCTCTAGATCCAGGTCTTTGCTCCTCAGGTTGTCTACCATTTCTTCCTTAATGATAAGGACCTCAGGCTCTCCATCTTCCATATTCTCTATCAAACACTGCTAAAAAGGTGATTTTGAAGGCATGGGTTAATTAAGCAAGCATTAGTATTAAATATCTTAAATGCAAATGTATTAATTATTGTAACTTTTTTTTATTAACTAGTACACAGTACTGGGTATTAAAGATGATTTGAAATAGTCAGTGCAATAACTGCACTTTTCTCTGATTAGCACTTATTCCAGATGATAAACATAGCTTTGTATTGTTTAGAATTAACACCTTCTGCACTTTGGGAGACTCCATATCTTCACTGGAACGCTCATCTTCACATGAACTAATCTTTACATGAACCATTCGCCCTGGAAAGAAACAGCCTACTTAGCAAGCATATAGTAAACAGTTTCCCAGACCCAGACTTAACGGAGCAAAAAGTCATTTGTACCACCAAAAAGTCTATATTATTTCTATAATGTGCAGCTCACACGAAATAAAGATTTTTTGCTGTCCTCAAGTGACCTCGTTCATACTCCATAGAGCAGGTCAACCACACAGACAGCCATGTTGAATTCTTTAGCACAGAATTTCAAACATGCAGCCCATTAGGTGTCCGTGTAATGGCCGTTTTATGTGATATTGCTCCTTTAAGGCAAAATACTGATTTATAAACTTGCAACAGTAATACATCTTTGGCGCTACAATTTCATCAAAGGCTATGTTTAATTTATGTCTGGTGTAACAAAAATAGTTAACGTAAAAAGCTGATGAATTAGGTTTGGACACGCAAAACAAGCAATGTAGATACAAACAAATCTCACATATTAACTGACACTCCTGATGTACCCTGCAGAACAAAAATACTGTATTTAGCTAGCCAGATCCAAAATATTACCCCATAAGAACTTGATAAGCTGATCTGGAATAATAAATAACCAAATAGCAACATCACCTGTATCTTTAATTAGCTAAACACATAGCTGGGCCCAAAATGCTTTGAGTTGCTTATTAGCAAGTACAAATACCTTACACCAGCAAAACAGCAAATCACATATTTTGTAACAAATATCTAAAATCTCTGGCTGAGGACCTTATTTGGAGAATTCATGGGGAAAAACTGGACCCTACAAATAAGAAAATGTATTGTTCTGACAGCCAAACAGACATTTTTGAGCACACAAAGGTGTAAGGGAATTTAATGATTCATGATCCATGTTACATTCTGAATGAAATGTCTCTCTCTAGGTAGACTAGTTGGCGGTCGGGCTGACCCCAGTCCTACTGACGTCTAAACTATCTTTTAGACTGCCCATCGGCATATACACAACACCCTTCCTATCTGATGGTCGGTCTGACTCATATCAGAACATAATCCAAACACCTTCTTAGTGAAGGCCACTTCTTGGTGTTTCTCACCCCATCCTTAAGACCAATCATCTACAATAGTTGTTGATTCCACCTTTGACCAATCCTCACCCCACACTTTCACTCTCTTCTTCCACCTCATCTCTTTCTTCTATTTAAACTTCTATATTCAACTTTAAAGCATCATCTTGATGCCTGTGTGTTGTGAATTTGTTCTCCGAGATCTCGTAACGAGGCATACTGAGGGCTGAACTAATCTCTGGTCAAACCTTGAAGGTACTCTGTGTCAGTCAGACTGAACAGAGATTAAAACCCAACAAAAGTCTGACATTCCATTGGAGAAGGTCAAACAGTATAAGTAGTCGGTATAGTATGTGTGTATAGTATGTGTACACACACACACACAAATTTAGGTCATGTCTTACTATTGCTTAACATTGTTTCTTGGCCCTTTAAGCAGGCCGTTTGCTGCTGCAGACTCCTACTCCACTACTGCCTCAAGCTGGCAGGTTGGAGTTTCTACAGTTGCTGATACTGTACCCACGACAGCCAATCCTAGAAATTTAATTGATTGAGATTCTGCTGATGTTTGCAAAATTTGGTCCAAACTGACCTCCAGGAGGTGCTACAGCACATAAAAACTTAAAACTCGCATTATCATTTAATGCAGATATGTAATGGGTGCTAGGTGATTCACATCTTTAAGCTGGATAAGTTTACCATGAGGTAAAGCTGAAGATATTAATACACAAATGTAATGTAATGACAATATGAAGTTAAGACAAATTAGTCATCAGAAGGCTGTATGGTGCACAATTACCTACTGTGCAAATACTGTTTCTCAATGAACACTTCAGATTTGACTGGTAATAAGAGTAGACCAGTGAACTATTTTGGATTTAATCACAATTTTCAAGGTATTTTGTGGTCAAGGCTCTCTGGTTTACTCAACTCAGAGCATTTTCTATGCAATTGTTTGTTTGTTGGTGCTACGCTTGTGTTATGTGAAAAGCTGCAAAAATAAGACGCACAGCAGAATAGCAAAACCATTAACCAGCCGATTCATGGGGGGAGGGGGGAGTTCCAGTTTGCAACAACAAAAAAAAAAGTTTTGGACAGCTGGTGACAGAGACAGTTAGCTAACAAGACTCAAATGGTTTACAGCAGTGAGATGCAAAAATAATTTTCATTCAGATTTGTTTGCTCTATGCATTTTCATATGCAAGTTCATAAAGAGTGTTGATCCTTTTTTTTAAAAAGTAGTTAACGTTATATTCATGCATTGTTTTTGTTTTATTTGAAGTCTAGTAAACAAAAGACACCCAGGGAGGGCAGCAGAAGCACGTTAATCCGGCCTTGTTAAGACACTGCAATCAACATGCAAGTCATGCAATCAATTGATGTGTATCTAGATGGGCACAAAAAAACTTTATAACATTACATGTCAATCTCCATATAAGACAACGTAGACCGACCTTAAATGGGAACCACCCCTAACAAAGCAATGCCTAACTTTGTGTGTTTTATCCTGCTTGCCACTTATTCTGTAATAAAATATGAACAATTATATTTTCCTAAGTGGTATTCCTAACCATTTCCTTGCCATTATAAGCTAAATGAAGTAAATTAGCTTAGGGAAACCAAATGACGTACACAGGGTACGGTTATCTATTTAAGATTTGCAGACTTTTTTTGTTTACATTGTTGACAACGTTGTAAGTTTGGTGTTGTATTCTTTCTGTTTGCTTTTCCAGTTTGATGACGTAACGAGTTACTGGAAAACTCGTTTTTAAACTACCGTTTACTGTAGGTGCACCTCCAAAATGGCGCGTCTGTGACGTCACATATGTATACTGCACGTCACTGACAAAGACCCACTGACAGAACGGAGAGGATTTATAAAACATTTATAAGATTAATAGCAAGCAACAATGTAATGTTTTAATTAGCGATAACATCAATAGCTCTGGCTAACTTGGTTCATATGCTAACTTCACACTATGCTAATCTCATTTATGTGGTGTGTAAAATGGATTGGCTGTGCAAGAATTAGTACTATTAACAAAAATGGTGTGATTATTTTTTGCCTAGATAAATAACCTACAAGCTTTTTCACCAACTTTTGGGTTCATCACGGGGATTCTGGCCCTGTCAGGGTCTTGTCTGCGGGTCTGCAACTGGATGCCTCTTCGCATTTATCCATGTTACTAGCGGAGCACTAGCCACTCGGAGTAAACAGTTCAACAAGCTAAAGGCTACTGAAAAGTTCAACTAACTATGTGCTAACCTAGTTAGTTAGTAAGCTTTAATATCTTCGCAAGAAACATTTCTGGCCAAATAACTATGCTAGCTACCTGCAAACAGCTTTTGTTCGGCGTCAGCACTGTTTGACGCCGTTAACATCGTCCGTTTTAGTTACACAGCTAACTATATATATGAGAAGCTGGTCCAGCGTCAGTTTTGACAACGTCAACCATTTTCATTACACCAGTTCTATACAGTAACATTTAGCTAGATATGAATGTATTGGGTAACTAGCTAGCTTGTTTAGTGATTTCACTTACCTGGCCCCTTGCTACAACCATCTGCTTTTAGCAATCCGTCCGATTTGTGGGCTCCTTTCAGCTTGTGTGCTCTTTTATAAAACGACTCCCGGACTTCGATCAATTTCAGCTTTCGTTTTAATATATTATTCTCCTTCTGACTTTTTAATATTTCTGTTTGTAATTCATTGTAGCTAACTTCAACAAGTTTGCAGATCTCTGCTACAGCCGCGTTAGCAAATACCTCCATAACTGAAGCAATTTGAGTTTGAAATCCTAAAATGCTCGCCATGATGGTGCTGAGGTAGCTAACCTAGCTAGCTAGCCAGTCGGGGTATATGTTTGTTTGTGTTTAACTAATTTACCCCGAAATCTTAGTGTACCTACAAAAACTAGCCAACTGTCGGAGGCCAAGACCAACAATAATCTAAAGAATTTACAGATTTTCCAATCAAGTTTACTTTTGATGCTTTTGCTCAGCTAATTGGTAACAGAAACGACAGAAGAAGCGATGTAAAATAAACACTGTGAAGACAGCTACACAAATGAGCGTAGAAGAACTGCGACTGGAAGTATACTTTTCAAAGGAAAAGCTCCGAATAAACAAAAAAACGTAAATAAATGAACGAATAAATCAATTTAAAACATAATCAGAATAATAATAATAGTGGGTACCTTTAAAATAATACAAATTTAATATGATGGACAAACTATCTAGTACTTAAACAGCGTACTGTGTCTACACAAACTTCTGCAGCAATAAAATTATGTCAACATCTTAATTACATTACAAGAAATGAATTACAAGAAAAGAAGTATATGGTGTAGGTATATTTTTTTCCATTAGAGCATTCATTTTGACCACAACAACATCCTTTTCCATTTTGAAAAACAAAGCTAGGATATCAAACGACTTATATTGAGATCTTATTATTACCCATTAAATATTGTTTGTCCAAATATTGTCCAAAAACAATTACCCATTAAATATTGTTTGTCCTATAAACACATTAAAATATTATTTTTGTGACTGAAACTGTATTGCAGTGCAATTCATTCTAATCTAACCAACTTTTCTAGCTTTTCACTGAAAGGTATCCCCAATTTATTTATCTTGCATTTCAAGAACAATGAAATTACTTTCAGTGTAATTTCTACTGATTTATACCGTTTGAGTTTATAAGGGATATGGTCCACAGGCTATAGCAGATAAGACATGGTGTCATACTAAAAACAATGAAAGGAGAGTTCCAAAGTTCCATGTTCCAAAGATCTAAAATCAAAAACTTCGCCTTTGTTAGACTGTGAAGTACTTAAGAATGGGTAGGAAATCACAGGTGGCAGAAAATTGGTTGCTAAGACATCAGAACATTTGTCAAAATGAGTCTTGATGTCTTGATGAGTCAAAAATGAGTCAAAATGAGTCTTGATGAGATGTTTGTGGTGCAAGAAAACTATTTCACCTGAGGGAAACAATATTCCTGGTGTCAACACATATGTACAGAAAATACTAGACAGGTAAAGTTAAGATTCACCACCACACTGGCCTGCTAGATATGGATAAATATACAAGTACACATACAAGTATGTCCTGACTTTAAATGATGTCTTTAGTATATATAGTATTATTGATTTTTGCACTAAATTGCCTATCTCAAAATGTTTGCTATTTTGATAGCTAATTGAGGGCTATAAACATAACATTAATTTATGTACCTGGAGAATTGGCTGGATTGACAGCTCTGTCATTAAACAGAACAGGCTTAAATAAGAGAGAACTAAAGATATAACAACTCCCAAATGATGTGACTCATGATGTATAGCACACACCACTTGAGGGAGGCACAAATACAGAAATAAACACTAACACAGGATAAACGTAAGTAAAGGCCACATGCTTCAGCCACTGCCGTATAGTTGAGGCGAACCATTGGGGAGGTACCAAGCATTACATTTGTTCCCTCACTTAACCGTTTCAGTAATTAAAAATATAAAATAGTTAATTGAGGACTAAACATTTATTGCTTTAAATTTCCACAACTCAAGTCTGGACTTGCTAGTAGTTATGCAGCCAGTCAGGATGCTATCTTTGCTACCATAGAGGTATGTAGCCAGTCAGGATGTTTTCTATGGAACATTTGTAAATGTTGGCCAAGATGTTAGGGCACAGGTTAAATGTCTTGAGCTTTTTGCAGGAAGTACAGTTGCTGTCAGGCAGATTTGACAGTTATGTTGGACCAGGTATTTACCAGAATGAACATTATATTTCAAAGGAACTTGAACGTCCAACAGGTTCTCTGATTATTGTAAGTCACAGATAGAAACAGAGAGGAAACAGAAGAAAAGCTGCTAGGCTGGGATAAGATAAAGATACCTACACTGGCCAGCATTTACATCATCAATGCCAGTAGCAATTCACAGCACAGAAATCCTTTCAGGGCTGCTCAGTAATGGTAATAACTGAGGCTTGACTCCATTTTGGGATCCCTGATGAGGCTTTTGTGCTGGCTGCCTGCCACACAGTGCACTGTGACAACAGAAACAAAGATTCTGGCAAAAGCAGAGGAGAAGGGTTGTGCATTTCCAATAATAACTAGTATACAAAAAACAAAATAAATTAATCTGGTTTCTTCTGGTCAGCAAAAATGAAAATAGTAAGCCAGATTTCAAAATTAATTAAGATGTAAAGTAAAATAGTAGAATTGCAAGCAGATGTGTTTTATATTTATTTTATTTGTTTTAAGATTCATTGCTCTTATTTCTGTCCTATTTAAAGTTGTCTTATTTGTCCTAAAGGTTAGAGTCTTAGAAAGTAATCTTTCTTTGGGTACTTGGACTTCAACTCAAAGGTAGCTAGATAACATTTAATATGAAAGAAAATGGTTGTTAACAGAGTGAATATATTGCTTGATAATGTAAGAAACAAAGTGTCCCAGCTTGATGAACATTATGAACGTAATCCTTGATAGATGCAACAATGTGACATTGTACCTTTGTTTATGATTGTTTAGAAATAAATGGTTTCAGAAGGAAATAAGTTGATATCTCTAGAATATAAGTCTAAACATTTAATAATTATTTACTGCTCTTGGATAGATTTTACTGCTCTGTATCATAGCTAAATTACTGGGTCATGAGGGTTAAGATTTGATAGAGATTGATATTTTATTCTGAAGCTGTGGTTGTGATCTGGCCAAGATTATACTTAGAACATTGCATTGTGACTGAGAGTTTTGTTTTCGTTTTGATTAGGATGTGGCTGTTTACCTGTGTGGAAGAAGTTTTTTTATAAACATACTCTTTTATGCACAATCATTTATCCTTTATTTGCATCAACAAATCATCTATTCTTTCTCTGTGTTAAAGTCTTTGTTTATTAACAACATGCAGGTCTGCTTCTCTCTCAATGTTCTGAAACAGAAAGTCAGCTGGATATGGAATGTGCAGATAAGAGAGCTTGACCCAGGTCAAGTGCAAAGCAAGTGCAAAGTTAGTATGGTGTCTTAACTGCCAACTTAGAAAAAAAATCTTGTTTTGCACATACACAGGGAGGAGCTAGGGTATAAGGGAAAAGACGAGAAACAGTTTATTCTATCCGCATCCATACAATAATTTGTGCACTTGTATCTTTGCTGATCTCTTGTGTACAAGACTATTAAACGCTTTTCTTGATTTATCTTACACTGTGTTTGTCTAAAGTTATTTCTGTTATTGCCAGTCTAGAAATTTCCACCACAATCTGCATTCGGGCAAAGTCATCATTGTCATTCCATGTGGAAATTAGTATCTATGGGCCAGTAATGGACCATTACTCATTTACTATGTAGTTAAGTTACACTTTTCCTTCACAAACAGTAACCACTAGTTACATATTCATGTCATAGTTTCCTAGTTCTCTATAGAGTATGTTAGTTGGTAACATGTATTTTTACCTTAAGGAAAATCAGCAATACAGAGGACATTCAAAAGGTTATGTATGATTTAACTACAGCCAGTTGCCAGGTTTCACTGTACTGACCTGGACCTCAACTGCTGACGGTAAAAAGTTGCAGGATCAAACACATTTGCCAAGTACATTTGTATTTTGTATCTTCTCTCAGTTAATACATGGTTAAAGCATAAATTCTGTTATATCAACCCTTGCAAAGTTAAAATAAGTTCTTGCATTTCTGTCCAGAATGTTTTTAAAAATATTTTTACTTGAAAAACATTTCCAGTGTTTATTTTTCCAGTGCTCTTTGTTAAATTATATGTATGATTCTCTTAACATTTACTTGCCTCTTGCTCACTGTGTGCTACCTCCGTCATAGTTTCGTCATAGGACTGGTGCTTGCTATCCTGTTCTCTACGCCTTACCTTTGTTTATATAAGGTTGCACAATCTTAAATAGATACTTTCATCTACAGAGCACAAGAACGCCATTTCTGTCGACTTCTGCATAGGCAGTAGGCAGTTATTGATGTTTATTAAAGTAATTAAAACATATAGATATAGAAAAATAAAGTAACAAAATGGTATGTTATGTTTTTCCATGAGAACAAGCCTGTTATGCCAGCTTTATTCTCCCTTCACAGGATCAATGATGATAACCATAAGTGTGCTGAGCAAAATGACCGTCTACATCTTCCTCTTGGTCTTCCTCGTGCAACGTCAGGTTGTGACCTTTCAGCTTTTCTCATCTAAATCTAGGACTCACCAAGACATAACACGTACGGCAATTTTAGAGACTACAGCCAAGATCTGCAGGATGCATGCACTTCGTAAGGGAATGGATTTTGTGCTGGTGAGAAAGAAAATATGAAAATTCTATCTCAGCTTTCTAAGTCTTGTTATATAAAATTGTTTCATTTTTATGTTTCTGTGATAACATATTGTCTGCATAATTTTTTTTTTCCCACAGCCAAACATACTGACAGAAGAGTCCCTTGCAAGAGCTTGTTCTTCATCTGACTCAGCCAAAGGTTTCAAAAGGAGCATTAAGAAGATCAAAGGAAGTAATGCCGGAGTTGATTTCTACCATGTGTTTAATCCTATATATCACTTTGATGATGAGAGCTTTTTGCTTGCTCGGGATCTTGTAACTAAAGGAGTGATCACTGTCAAAGCCAGTGTGAAGCAGCAGAACTATGAAATTGCCAGACAGAAGCTTGGTGAAGTTCTGCACACCTTACAGGTATGGCAACAGGGTCCTGTTAAAAACCTCAGGTAATGCTTAATGATTCTGGATATAGATAGCTTATGTATATATAGATAGCTTATGGATATAAAGATTTTAAGCAGTATATTAACATGCACATCAACCAAAATTTATCAGCAATTTTGAGATCTCAACAGTCGTATGTCTAAGAATTGTTTATTGATTTTCATTTATGTGTGTTACAAAGGACTTTTACAGTCACAGTAACTGGATAGAACTAGGAAACAAAGGACCATACTCCAATCTGATCAAGCCAAGCAGCCAAATTGACAACATAGCAGGTAAAACACAGGCGTGTGGGTGTATTTAGATTCCACTGTTCAACTGCACATTGATGAATTGAGAAACACATAAGTAAACAAGACAGGAAGATAAGAAATGTGGAATAACAGGGAAGTTATGGTTGAGAGATACTGCCAGTTTGTACATGCTTGTTTACATACACTGCTCAAAAAAATAAAGGTAATGCTAAAATAATACATCCTAGATCTCAGTGAATTTAATATTCCATTTGAAAGTCTTTCAAGAGTTAAAATGAGGATCAGTAGTGTGGATTAAAGCATCAGTTCACTCCTGGTCTGTGGTGCAACGTGGCATTGGTGGAGGGAATGAGACATGATGTCCCAGAAGTGCTCGACATTACATTGTGTTGTTTAAGTGTTCCCTTTATTTTGTAGTTGTGTAAAAAAAGGTAGATTTAGTGGGATCACACTAAATGTGGGATCACAATAATCACACTCCTGTGGGATCACAGTAATTAGTATGTTATGTCTGTATGCTTCCTGGCTATCTTCCTACCTGCATTCATGGCAAGGGCAACGGAAAGGGACGGAAATTTTAAGCTTTTTGTAATGATTCATTATACTAGTCTTACCCTTACAGGCCAGGCTCTTATACATCTAAAGTCAGGAAGTACATTTAAACCATGTGGACCCTCAACTGAAGATTCTTGAGATCTGAAGCAACTGAACCTATTGAGATCAACTGAGCAAAAAAAAGTCGTTCTTATAACTTAAAATTTCTTACATCCTTATTTGCAGGTAACATGCCAACATGCAGGAGTTGCAATGGAAATGACTGCACAGGAAACATCCTGGAGGAGATCATTGCACAGCAGAAATTGACTTCAGGATACTTTAACCTTTTTAGGTCCTTCAAACCTGAAGGTACTACATAAATGCATTTTCTAAGATATAAATAAAGACAGTTGTAACTAAGATCATAAAGGATGCAAGATAATATGTTTCATCTATATAGTGCCCTTCTCATGTCCGAGATTTCAATGGCCAACACAGACACATGCACACAATTTTGGAGAAGAAGGTTTGGATGGTTTTTAGTTATATTTTTTAGTGATTTATTAATTAATATCTTCCCTTAATGTCGCAATGATCTTAATTGCATGATTGTTTTTGAATTAATAGTTCTTCTGGGTGCACGGTGTGTATGTACAAGGTGTGAGTAATTGGTAACTTTCCCATGCCTGCATATATTCCCTGGAATTTCTCAACTTTCTGTGTAAATTGGGTGAAAGCCAACCAAGCAAACAAAACCTACTGTGATGATTATCAAAAGCAGCAGATTCATAAATGTGGGTATTTCTCACAGCTGGTGCCAATGTATGTTCTGCTTGAGTGACTGAGCAGACTGGGAATCTTGAACCTAGGGTTGTCAAATCAAGTGTGCCCAATAGAATATTAGAGCCATTGTCGCAGATTTTTTTAAGCCACGTTTTATAATCTTTTTATTTTAAACTTTGCTAGTTTGGAATGAAATAATTGTTATCATAATACACAATGTTTCCTAGGGTGTTAAAACTGCAATGCATATTCATTATTAATTGTAGGCCACAATATTGCACACATTGCAACTTTGTCATTTATTATTATAACCAACTTTATTAGCAATTTTCTTGGTATGTATCAATATTTTTTGCCACCCAGGAAAGTGCAGTCATGGAGGGTTTTTTGACCAGACAAGCAGAAGAGCGCCTAAAGGTGGAATCAATAAGGATGCTATCGATTCCAGCCATGGTTTCTTACATTCACAAGCAGCAGAAGTAGCCACTGTTGCTACCAGAGAACTGCTGGAAGACATCAGGGCAGCAACTGGAGATTCTGAATTTCTTAGGTATCAGTGGAGATGCACAAAACACGCAGTCACACACAAGCACAGGTATTTAAAAAAATCCAGTGGATCACAGTTTTGCCTTTTAATAGAGGCCTGAGAATTTGAGGGTTGTGCAGTGCAGTATTTTAGTCTTTTCTAGAATTGCACTCTTCTGGACTGAGATTAATGTTGTCACTCCTGGGATCTGCTGGAGTCTGGAGTCACTCCTCCAGTTTAGGGGTCAGAGTCCCACCTGCCCATATTACTGTAGGAACAACATTGGTGTTAACATACTACATTCTTTCTCTGTCCTCTATCAGTCCTTGATACTTGCAGTATGCCTTGCTTTGGATATTTCCATCACCTGGCACTGACACATCTATTACCACTGCTGTTTTCTGCATCTCATCTACTATCACAAGGTCTTAGAGGCATTGTGTCTTTGAGAATCAAGGTGTAAAAAACGGATGGAACTGGCATCCCTTGTGAAGCAGCAATAAAAGTTGATGAACCCCAGGAACTGTATGGAAGAGCTGTTAAAGTTATGTTTTTTTTAATTTGAGATAGATGATTTTCATGATTTTCAAGTTACATATGATAATTACATGCAAGACACATACAGTAATGCGCAAAAGTCTGAGGCCAACATTAGATTTGTTGTTTCAGTAATACTATAATGACCATATGTAATTATTTCTCAGTCTCTATATTATTTATTAGAATATAACCAGGAAATACAGGGCCAGGTATGCAGTAATAAAAACTGAAAAGACATCCTAAAAACAGATTCTATAGGCTACAGTGGCAAGTATTTATTAAACTTGAGCAATAGCAGGAACCTGGCTCTCTTTAAGTTTCCTCAGCATATACTTGTACAATTTTTTTGTTCTTTTTTTCCATCTTTGGTTTCATCTACCATAAGAAAAAAAAAATTTGAGGTTCCTTGACTCCACTGATAATGGTGGAGTTTTTGTGTCCATTAACTCCTTATGACCTTTTGCATCATGTTTTGTGGAGTTAACAGTAAGACTTAACAGTACACTTCTAACATTATTATGGATTTCTTGTATGCCTTAGTGCTCTTGAGAAAGGTTATTCATCAAAGATGTCATATTGTTTCCTTCTTTCATGCTGACACAGTTTTTTCATGCTAACACAGTATTGATGTGTGTTTCAGACTTAGCATGGGATGCAAAGCCTCCATCTTTGAACAGCCTATATTTGGAGCGAAAACTGATCTAGGTTTTGGAAGGCCAAAGTACCTACAGGCATTACAAAAACAATATTCTTGCTCTAAGAATGTTCTATCCACTCGTGGCTGATGAGTGCAGTAGACTTGGCATGGAAAGCAATTCCTGCATCTTTAAACATAACCTTTCTCCTGGTGACCCACACTGGTCGGGGCATTTCACTGAAATAATTTTTCTTTCATCTTTAATGCCAGTTACCACTTAAAGTTGGCAGTTAAATTTTTTTTTTTGCTGTTAACATGCAGGACCCGCATGGGAATTGCACATCATGCACACGAACACTGTTTGAACAAGGTGTCTGAATTCTCTTTAAATTTTCTTTTGAATGCTTTCCATTGCTTTTTTCCAGACTGATGGGGTTCAGCCAGACTTCAGTGCTGTGTTTTGTTATTGACACCACTGGCAGCATGTCTGATGACATCGCTGAGGTCAGAAGAGTCACTTCTTACATCATCAACAGGAAAATGGGCACTGCAGCACAGCCCTCAGAATACATCCTGGTGCCATTTAATGACCCTGGTGAGACACTTTTGATACTTTGAGCAGTGCTTAGAAATAAAATGCTGCTTTGATATGTTATAAATATATTTTCATGTTAATAGCACTTAAAAGTATTCCATTGATTATATAGGGAATGCTAGAAGTAAATGCAGATGTATTTCTTCTTTTATATATTCCCCAAGACTATGGACCACTGACAAGAACAACAGACCCTGATGTGTTTAAAAAGAAAATTGATGCACTTACAGCTACAGGTGGAGGAGATAGTCCAGAGATGTGCCTCTCTGGACTTCAAGTAAGATGCACTAATTTGCCTCAAATTATTTTTTTTACTGGTTCAGCTTCATAACTGCCTGAATTTTAACGACTTTGATCAAAGATTTTGGATTCCACATTTGACAGGGTTAAATAAATATAAAATAAAATATCTCAAAAAGCACTGTGTGCCCCCAAACATGTGGTAAATGCTTTGTAATTTAAATCCAAGTAAACATTAAAATTACAATACACATCTTTGGGGGCCTTCAAAAAATTTTGATTCATAAGACAAATTACAAAAACTGTAGTCCTTGGCAGCATACTGTGGATAATATAACATCATAAGCAACAAGTTCAACTTGATCTCCATACAAGTTCTCATTTGTTACCATAATTCAAAAGAAACTATGTGAAATATGAGATGAACATAACTTGCTTTCATCTTGTCCATGCAAAAAAAAGAAGAAGATGAAAATATTACACAGCTGAGTTTGAGTTTTTGTGCATTTGGTTCCTGTCTTCCCAGTTAGCCCTCACTGGCTCTCCACCACAGACCGAGATCTTTATTTTTACTGACGCTGAAGCAAAGGACAGAGATTTGATGAGTAGCGTGCGAGCACTGATTGAAACAACAAAGTCTGTAGTGAGTACATGGGAACCTTTAGCATTATAACTGGTTCGGGTTTAATCTGGTCTTAATTTGTCTTTATCAAGAATATATGATCATGAACTGTTATGTTTGATCAATGCATTGGCTGCCATTGTGTCACTGTTTCTGAGGTCCTGTAGCTCATCTCATAGAGCAAGGTGCTAGCAACACCAACATCATGGGTTCAGTTTCCATGGGAACATGCATGCTGTCATACTGACAAATTTGTATGCTGTTCTGGATCAGACTCAGTCTTTCAAATGCAGTAGATGTAATACTTTGCCATTGACATACTCTAAAAACACCATATGAACATAGGCAAAGCATTTACTTTCTTCTTCTCCTGCTGACAAGGTGACCTTCATGCTGACTAATGCACTTGGTGCGCGCCGTCGCCGGGACAATGGTAGGCTGATTAATAGCCGACAGCAGATAGACAGTCGTCTCTCCAACCCATCAAATCAGGACTACCAGAACCTGGCTGAGGCCTCAGGGGGCCTGGCCATTGAGGTCACCAAGGCAACACTGCACCAGGCCACCAGCATCATAGTGGACAGCTCAAACTCTTCTGTAGTAATTTTTCCTTCCCTCCCTTCCCTTATAATTTTCTAAGTCAGATAGAAGGTAAATAAATTAAAAGAATCTTTTAACATAATGCTAACTGATCTGATTCCTTTTTAGTTGCATTAGTAAGACAATTGACAATGTTGTGCAATTGATTCCTTAACATTATAACTTCTTGATGGTTCGTTTACAGAGATCCACACTTTCTACCTAAGAACTCATTTTATTTCCACATTGTGATGAAACAATGATTGACAGAAACAACATCAGTGTTTCTCTTTTCTCAGGTGACTCTTTTCCAAGCAGTACGGAACCGAGCAAAAGCTGAAAACTTCTCAGTCTTTGTGGACTCCTCTTTGAAAAAACTCATGATTTACATGACATGCAACTCTCCACATTATATCATCACCAGTCCTTCAGGTGGATGGGAAGCTCATTTTTAAAACATCTTGCTGAGATACTGCAACAATTATTTCCATCATGCCCAGTAGATTCTTTATAGAATATTAGTTCATTATTTTACCTGAATATCAATTAAATGCTACTGAAATCAAAATTAAATGCAGTAGTTACTATTATATCCAACCTTGAACCTAGTTCCAGTCCTAACCTTAAGTTCAACCCAAATCTAAATGTTTATAATCACATTCATTTGATAGTTTGTTGGCAATTGGAAACCAACAAAACGAAATATTTTTGGAAAACATAAAAATGAAGGGTAACCTAAAATAAAATATAAATACTTGTTGTTTTCACAGTTAGTTTAAATTGACAGGAAAAAATACAAAATTCTTCTCATAAACTTTTGAAACATGAAGACTGAGCATATAATGAATAAAAGTTACATGCAAACAAAAAGTGCATGTTTTGTCCGTTTTCTAATTTAGGAGTCTCGCAGACAAGTGCTGAACCGAGTGGAGCTTTGGGATTTATTCAGATGGCTGGTAACATCCACATAGTGCATCCAAACATTTCAGACCAGGCAGGACTGTGGCTCATCAACATTACCTCTACAAAGTCATACAGCATCAAAGTACTTGGTAAACACACCTCATATATGCCTTATAATTCAGCTACGAACAGATATGACGGGGTTTGCTCCCTGTAAAGTTTCTGTTGCTTATGAAAATATCAAATTGTGTACAAAGATTAACTGCGTATCAGATGGCACCTTTTCACTAAGTGGTTTTATTACTCACTGTCCAGGTCAAAGTGATATTGATTTCCTATTTGACATTGTGGACATTTCCCAAGATAATCTGAGCTATGCTGTCCTGAACAGCAGACCCAAAGCTAGTAAGTGAGCATTCATTCGAAATGTTAACCACTTACACAATCACAAATCTGTGTAAACTCATTCATTGTTTTTATTTCCTAAACATTTGTGCTCCATTCAGACAGCAAGGCCACCCTACTGGTCACCATGGTTGGCGGGGACAGTGTGAGTCTTACAGGGGTAGCTCTGGTCGAGACATCAAGTTCACACTTTGTTAATGGGACTCTAGAAAAAGTCACAAGTGGGCAGTACTTGGTGACCATTAACAGTATCCCAGCAGGAGAGTTCATTGTTCGTGTGTCTGGAGAGATCAGTTCCTCTCGAGCTACAGGAGAAAGCTTTCAGAGACAGTCCTCAACTCGACTCCAAGCATCAAGTGTGACTATCATTGTGAGTTGACTAGCTTTAATGATAGGTTTAAAATTGATCTGAATCCTGAAGAAATCCCCCAAAAATATGAACATCACCTATAAATACGATATCAGTTCAAAAGAATTCAAGGAAAGAAAAAAAAAATTCTACACGTGTTTAATTATTCATTCATTATTCATTCACTCTTGAAAGAAACTTTTATTCAGTTAGTAAAATTATCTTTACCTTCAGGCTCAAGCTGATGGAACACTGGAACCTGGAAAAACATTTACTCTGCCCTTCAAAGTGGCAAGCAATAATTCCGGAGGAAAACTAACTATCAGAGTCAGCAATGACCGTGGATTTGAGACTGCATTCCCCTCATCATTGACCCTTGTGAGTGGAGGCGAAGCAAATGGCACAATATCTCTTGTTGCTCCTGGAAACGCTCCCTCAGGCAGTGATGTCACTGTGACCATCGAGGCTGAAACACCTGGAGGAAGTGATTCCAACTATGCTGTTCTGCGATTTGCTGTGGTTGCACCGGTAACTGTTTACACTCCACCTAATATTCCAAAAGCCACTGTCACTTGCCAAAGCAAACTGGATAAAGCTTAATACAAATACAAGTCAGCTGTACGAAATATTTTTATCAACATGTCACTTTTAAATGCTGGCAAGTCATTATACTGCAGTTCCTCATTGATGCACATGTCCTGTTAAACACAGTTTTAATGCAAAATCATTATAGACCAACTCAGCTTCTTTTTCTACTCCTTTAGATAACAGACATCGCTCCACCTGTATGTGAGATAGTAAGCAAGCATGCTAACTGCTCCGGAAACTGCAGCCTCTTCACATGGGACTTTTCTGTAAACATAACTGATGGAAACGGGTCAGGTATCCAAAGTATTAGAGACCTACAGGGCAAGGGCACTCTCAACACCAGCTCCATACTCGGAGACGGAGGCAAGAACGTCACTTTGGCCTTCTACACGGCCTCTTGCTGTTTCCAAGAGGTGGATCTGGTTGCCATAGATGAGGTAGGAAATGTTGGCACATGCTTCAGATCTACATTGAACAGTGGTGCCCTATCCAGCCAAAACAGTTTTTATGGTGCAGAATGCAATTTGGTTCAGCAAGTCTGCTTTTGGTTAAATGTAGGGGTCATTTTGTTATACCAAATAATGCCACTCTAAAGATTCTTAATTCTGCTTAATACTAATACAGCTTTAATCTTTCTTTTTGGGGTGCGACAAAGAGATATTTCATTCCATTTTTATAAAAAAAAAAAAAAGAAAAATGTAAATAAAAAACTGATTTTTATTTTCTAAATTGCATACTTGTATTACCAGATGGAAATAAATCAATGATCAGAACTAAGTCTATTTGAGCCATTTTATTACATCATGAAAAAGAAATAAAAAACTAAGGTCATGTGTTCATGGGTGTCACGGTGGCCGCCTCCCCCCGTCCCGTGTCAGTGTGGGTGTGTCTGTGTGGAGGTGTGTTCTGTCGTTGCGTTGTATGAATGCGTGTGCGTATGTGTTTGACAGTGGGTGTGGTGTGCGAATGAGCTCGTTGTCTGCGTGATACGTTGCACCTGTGTCTCGTCAAGGTGAACGTTTATTAGCGTGTCTGTTGCACAGTGTGGTGTGGGTTTTTGATGGCGTTGTTGTGTGAGTGTCGTATCCTCTGTTTAAACAAAACCGAAAATAAAACGGTTTAACGTTCCTCAGTCTTGTGAGTCCTGTCGGCTTTTTTGCAAACCCTCGGGTTCGACGTTACAATGGGAAAACTCACACTGTCCAACTGCTTATAAGAGCAATAAGACTTGTTTATGTGGTTAGACTTGCAGTATGTTGGCATAGGGGGAAATAAGATGAGAATAAGCTTCTCTTACCTTTTGTCTCATAGATCCACTACAAAACTGAAGAATCAAACATTTGATCCAGGTGACCCAGGTGTTGCATCTTACTGACCACATTTGGGATACATTACATTTTCTAAATACCTTGAAGTCATTCATTTAACATTAAAATAATTAAAATAAATAATAATAAGTAATAAGTAATAATAATTAAAATAAATACTTGTTTACAGAAGGGGGGGGGGGATTATGCCCAGGAAAAGTCTCTGAGAATAAAACCAAAATAGACTGCTCATCTATTTTGAGAATTTGAATAAAAACCGAAGCAGACCAGTTCTGTAACATCAACACTGAAGATATTGTTTCATGACACGATGGTATCCGACTAACAGGTGATTTCCATTAACAAAATGGCATGACCCCGTCAATAATTACTTCCACTAATGATCAAGAAAGGAGAGTACCAAGTTCAGTTTGTTGGGGTGGATTTCATAGCTGCTATAAAATGATGTATGCTGAAAAGTTTATCTAGAGCTTATTTTCTAGAGATGGCTCACCTGGATAGTGGGGCAAATCTGTAACACTTTTGCTCATGTGTAACAAAAGCTTTGGAGGGATGAGATGTCACTGAAGCAGTGTGTTTACTTTTCATTCACGGGCGAAATGCTTTATTACTGCAAGATGCCAGTCACAGGCATTTCCTGAAGGAACCCATTGTAATTAATCGCTGCAGTGACGGCTTTAATATTTTGCATGCTTGTGCTTGGAGGGCCACCAACGTTCAATTAATCCCAGAATTTAAACTTTTGTTTTTGTTTTTTGTACACTATGACATGAATGCAGACACTTGACTATCACACTTGTATAAGCAAGTCCAATGTCCCATATTTTTAAATAAACGGTTACAGCCATCAGTCCACAGGCACAGTCATGCTGGAACAAGCTGTGACCACAAAGCTGGAAGCATATAACAGTCTAAAGTGTCTTCGGGTGCTGTAACATTAGCATTACTCTTCACTGTAGCCAAGGGGCCTAATAACAGAGACCAGTGGCAGCATGTTTTTCACTGCTCCAGACAGCGCTGGGCACTATCTGCAGTTATCTTAGGCTCACAAAGCATCTGCTTGGACACGGACTTCCACTTCACAGTAATGGCACTTGTCTGAGGCAAATTTGGCAGGGTACACAAACTGATTTGGGGAAAACGTACTTCTACCTTCTACTGCTGGTGCTTATACACCTGTCAGCAGTGGGTGTGGTCGCAACAGCTCAAATCAATAATAGGCAGGGGTGACCACATACTTTTTAGCCATATATTACATGCAGGCAATAAAGCTTTGCAACATTAGGATGCAGGGTTGCACATAGATTCACTCAGAGTTGGTATTGTATGTCAGCTTTTTTTATTGGGTTTATTTTAAAATGTACATTTCTTTCTGATTCATTAAAAAAGATATAAAGCATCAGGAAAATCTGAGGTTTACCTTGCCACAGAATGCTCTTGTAAAGAAAAAAAACAGAAAGGAGAGAGTAGAGAGATCTGAATTAAAATAGAAAAGGCTTAAAATGTTTGTGCAGGTCTATACACAGAAAGCCACTGATGGTGCAGAACACATCTGTGTCTCCTTGGCTTAAAAAGTTGGTAGTTAATGAAGCTTTGTCTTATGCACACAGTTAAAGTTTATATAGTCTCTAACCTTAGCTAAAATTACACAACCGATCATATGTACAACAACCAAACAGCAAAAGTTGTAATATTAAGGCAATAGGTCTCCAGAAACTATGGAAATCCATCTGAAATAAATTATCACGATTAAAGTGGAAATAAAATATCAAAAAGACCAGTCACCAAAGGAATGAATCCATATACAACTCCTGAATCTACCTGACTGGCTTTTTAAAGAAGGCATCATGTACAGCAGAAAGCTGATCTTAGCTTCTATCATTAACTTTTCAAAACAATGAGAACATCTGTGAATTACTGGACCAAATTCTATGTATGGAAATGAGGAAAAAAACCCAAAACAAAACAATAAATTAAACTGGAACTGCCGTGTTAATCACTTCAGTGAGTACCTGACTTCTGTAGTTCTTTAGTTTTGATACCTTGCATTGAAATTAAAATAAAAAAATTCAACACATCGCTCTCTGTTAAAAGCCGTTCCTCACTACATCACTTCTATGCCAGACCAATTCATTGCTCCCAATACTCTCTGAAGGTGCAGACTTCTAGCCAGCAGAGGTCACACAAAGGCCTTTACATCCTAGATATTCAGTACAAAGGGCACTTGCTTCATTTTATGTAACACTTTGCACAGTCGGTTTTGCAGCCTTTCTTGCACCAGCAACACAAACAGGCAAACCCCTCATTTTAGTAAGATTTTCTCTCCGTGTCACTCAAAACCTTTTGATTGCGCTAGTCAGTTACACTTGATAACCGTCAAAAAATATGGATGTAAAATAACCCAGGATGTACCAAAGTTTTAGATTATCACTGAAATAAACAAAAACGGGTCACTTCCCACAAATGGAACGCAAACTCATGACCCGGTCATGACGGTGTTGTGAAATGCAAGTTAAATGAAAAAAGCTGTGTTGTTGGGTAATAAACCCAGAGAAGCCAGTCAACCAGATAACATTTCATTCCATTACCCAGTGAATGCAAGGGTGAAAAAAAAAACCCAGACAAACAAACAAAAAGAAAAAAAAACAAAGATTAGAGGAAGCAGCAAGTCTTCACTTGATACAAATGAAAGTCTCTCACTGCTCTGTTAGCATAGTTTTCACAGGGCTCTCAACCAGCGAGGTTTATGAAGTTCCATCAGCCCCGGCACATGGCCCAGTACATCCTGGTCCAAATGGCCTCTCAGCTTATACACGATGCTCTCATCGACCAGCCCCATACACTTGACTTTCCATCAGCCAGGTAGCAGCGTCATCCAACTGATTTGGGGAACTGTATCGGTTACTCTCACAGTATAATTGAGATCAAACACAGGGGGCCTGCAGTGGAGGGGAGGGATGGGACCTCCCACCCCTGGCCTGGCAACGCCCCCAGGGGCGGGGCTAGAGGAAGTATGGTTCTGAGCGCTCACTTGGTCCCTTTGGAGGGGGTGTCATTTTCAGTTGACTGGCGGCCATCACTCCAGGCCTCACGGGTGCTCTTAAGGGCCTGTGTGCGCTGCTGGTCCACCACGACATAGTCGACTCGCTCGTCTGATACTGCTACTCCAGTCCCAATGCTCTTCTTCTACAAGGGAAGGTAAGACCATCAGTCATTCATCACAACGGCAACATAGTGCATTTCAGAGATTGCAGGTGCCGACAATTTTTCACAAACATTTAACTTCCAGAGTTTGCTCGGCTTCCTTTTTAAAAGGTTCAAAACAGATCCATTTTAATGAGTTATGTACAGATAAAGGAACTGGAAAAATCTTTATTTCAAACTTTACAAATTTAACAGCTCTAATAAATATCCTATTATACATCAGCTATGGGGGGTGGAAACCACATTGGAAGATAAGAGTAATCAGTGTCTGTTTTATAGCTCTGATTGATTTTGTGTCTTACCATTCGAGGAGGAGTGGATTTGCCAGGATCGAGGTCCAAGTCCAGATACTCCACCTGCTTGTCTCCTTTGGGTTTTACCACAGGGCTGCTGCCCCCATCCGTGTTCATGGGTGCCGCCAGTTTCAAGTTCTAAAATGCCCCGAAAACACACCACTCACTGAAAACTGACAAGCCAACACTTTGTTCATTTAGCCAACCATGCTTGTTTTGAACTTTCAACGTCTACCAATATTAAAGCTTCAATCAAGGGCTGCAACTGAAACTGCAGCAAGATCAGGTCTGCATCTACTACAAGGAAGTGCCAGTTGCAGTTGAACTTCAGACTGAGGCTTTAAATGTTGCACATTACTCACAACTAATACATATAAGTAGTTTAAGTACATCTATGATGAAAATGGGCTAAAGGATGCACAACATTAAGAGTCTAGGTGAGAATTATGTAGTGTAAGCCTAACTAGTCACCTTTGTCCGAGCAAGGATTAAACTGGGAAGAACTAGAACCTCTCAGAAACAAACTAGTTTGCTAAGCACTGATGCTGGATCAGCATTGCCAGGTAACTTGGTTTAGATGGCTTGTTGCTTTTTGAGGAGAATGACCTCAGAACATCAGTTTCCTAGAATTGAGAGCATGCTGTCAGCCCTTCTCACCTCCTCAAAGTGCTCTAGACCTGCCACCTCCCTCTTAACGGGGGTGAGTGGCACCGTGCAGTAGAAGGACTCCTCTCTACAGAGTGGAGGTGCAGGTTGGAGGAGAAAGGAG
The DNA here is from genome assembly GCA_025802075.1 of Tenebrosternarchus preto. Lineage (NCBI taxonomy): Eukaryota > Metazoa > Chordata > Actinopteri > Gymnotiformes > Apteronotidae > Tenebrosternarchus > Tenebrosternarchus preto. The sequence continues at coordinate 321,715 of JAOYMR010000008.1, forward strand.
CAGCAAAAGATGTCATGAAGTAAGACACAACAGCAAAACAATAGAGGAGAGAAACTTGAAGAGAAGGGAATGTTATGAGAAGCAAAGTATTAAGTGAACAAACACAGCAAAAAGAGAAATAAATAAATAGAAAAAACAAGAATGAGTGCAAGAAAAGAATAAAACCATGATGTGCCAGTCATATGAAGTCATGCTGAGGTATATTTAAATGCGCATGACGCAGAAGAACATATTATGGATATAGCCCATTCTAATAATGCACAGTAAATCAGGCCACAAAGGTCTGATTATTAACAACTGTGTAGACCACCTAAACTTTAGAGCTCTAAACGGTTTGGACAGAAGTCTTGATTTCTCACAGATAGACTGCAGACAGTTTCATATGACAAAGCAGAGGGTCATGCAAGCAAAGATAGCTGGCAGCCAACCACAGAATGGCAAACGGTGAGAATGTGCCCGTTCGCTCAGGCAGAGCAAGGAAACAAGGAGAGGAAAAGAGCGAGGACTGGGAGGGTTGAACTGGGAGGACTGGGAAGGTTGGAACAGTGGCAGAAGCTGCAGAGGAGAGGAGCCCTTCTGTCCAGGTCATGGCCTCCTGTCGCTTCCTGCTTACTGACATCGTATCTGAGGGCCCGCAGGAAATGAACACCCTTAGCACATGTGTGGGCTGCAGCAGCCACAGTCTCTTCTGTGCTGTGCTGGTTTACATTATAATGGTCATGTAATTGTGTTACTCAGTGAGGATGTGAGGAGGTGGGGGGAAGCAGAGGTAATGACATCATTTTCTGGAAATGGAACATCTCCCCCCAAACAGTTATGCAGCACCAGAGAAGACATTATTTTAATGACTCGATTGTTTCAATTATTATTTAAACTGAAGAATTTCCAAAGTGTTGCAAGCAGAAAAACTATGGATCAAGTAAGCATCGTGACCAGAGTGAACTTTGCCATAAATAAGCTGTTTAAGCTGAAGAACAGGGGAGTGTCTGAGGTGCTGTGGTTACATACTGGTTCATCTGCAGACATATTAGCGTGCTGCATTGTGACATAATTCTCATCACACTCCTCGGAGTCGGTGCTGGAAGCCGTGCTATGCACAGAGGGTGGTCTGGGAGGCAGGGGGAACCTGGAGGGACTGAGCACCACGACACACTTTACACTGCTGCTTCTGTACACACACACACACACACACACACATACACACACACACACACAGAGAAACATACTCACATGCGCACACACAAACACGCATGGAGACACAACACACAGGTGTGGCCACAAACATGCTTTTTTTTGCCCTCTTTTACACACAGTCAAACCAGACATTCTCAAACACAGACATTCTCAAACAGCACTCAAGTCCTTTCACATGTACATACAAATTGATCTTAAGTGCTCGCTCTCTCCCATGAATAAAAAGTTTGGCTGAATGGATTTTGTTGAACCTCTTTGGCTGATGTTATTCATGCCAAAATAAGTTCCACCACAAGCAGGCACAAAAAACAACCACCACGTATAATAAATCACACATCGTTAGGGGTGTGACGGTGTGCATGTTTGTACAGAACCGCCATGATGCACACGCTGCGGCGCGGGGCAATGCTGTCATGCAGAGAATATGTGGAAGTGTGAATATTGATTAATGTAGAATTGAAGCGCGAGTTAAGAAAATGCATTTGATTTATTATTATATTTATTGTGGACTGATTATTATAATGCAAGAGATATTTTTATCAGTCCTACATAAATTTATGACCTATGTGAGAGGGGCATGTTCACTGTACATTTTATATATTACTACTTAATACACTGCAGGCTGTACCAACTACCTCTACACCAACTATACGGCACTAAGCAGAAGCAGCTGTAACTTGCACTTCTGTCGGTTCAAAATAAATGAAACGACAGGTAGTTGAACGCATCTGGATTTTTTTTGTTGCCATTTTCCCTTTGTACTGAACTCATGCCGAACCATAATGTCCAAACTGTGGTGTGCACTGAACCTGTGACTTGTGTGTACAGTTACACCGCTGGTCATTATTTGCGAAAACTTCTCTGAAATGTTTTCACGTGGTCCTCAGACTCTACCAGAGTGAGTTAGGACATGACTACAGTCGTGTTAGTTATGTCCTAATGTTAGTTTTTGTGCCTCTTGCCTAAGGTCATGCAGAACCATGCTAGCTCCCTCAGCAGCAGCCAGCTCTGTGGAGATGAGCAGTGTAAAGCAGTTTTGCTGATGGCATTAGCCCACAGGTAACTGGCTGATGCTGAAACAAAATGGTAGAGTAGCTAAATCAGAGCACAGGATTGGTCAGGCAGCATGATTGACACTTACTCCCGGGCGAAGGACCTGGTGACAGGAGATCGCACTGGTGTAGTGAATTCCTCACATTCAGGGAGTGGTTTGATGTCCAAAGGGGCCGGTTTCACTAAAACAGAGGCACAAACATATTGTTACACTCAGAAAAATAGAACGAACAAGAGTTCAGAGCACAAATCGCATGTCACCTGGCAACAAAGGATTTTTGTAACTTTTTTTTGTTTTGTCTTGAATATATGCATCTTGAAAAAAGCATAAAAGACAAAGAAATTCCTTGGGCATATTTGAAAAAATTCTCTTACCTAAATAGAGAAATACTCATAAGCAAATCAAAAACTTGTACAGTATATACAGGACACTGTGTAAAAATCAGTAGTTTTTTTGTCCAAGTAACAAAAGTGAAGAGTGCTTCTCACCAACACAGCCAATTTTACTCATTGGGCCATACAGGTCAAGTGTGTCATGACTGAATTTTGCCACTAGAGGGAGCCACTGACAAGAGATAAATCTAGCAAGCCTTTCAGTCCAAGACATTTTCTTAGAATATGCATAATTCACAAGACACAATAATAATAATAAAAAAATCCAGTGTCACATGATTCCAATTTTTGTGAGAAAACTAACAGCAGGGGAAAAAAGCCCTCGTAAAACTGAACAGCCTCCAAAAACAGTGAACATTTGCTAGTGTTTATAGCACAGTACTTAAACCAAAGACATGACTTCCCCGGTGTACTGTAGTATAATCGTGAGCAAACCATTGCAGCATTAGTTAAGATTTCCTAACAGGAAGGTCGGGATGGAAACAGGAAGCACTAAAAGTAAATAAATAAAAATATCACTGTCACATGCCCCTCCTTGTTTAATTTCACATTATGTAATTCAGCTCTTATAGTTGTCCCACAGCGCCTCTGGGCTGAAAGATGCACAATCTGACAACCGCTGAGCAGACCACTCAAAGCACCAGGACAGAGGCCACATACGCTACTCTCATCCACCATGTTGGAAGCAGGTATAACGATCCACTATGTGGTCAGATAGTCAGTCTATATTCCATTGTTATGGCAGAGCCGTGAGAGGTGTTGTAAATGTTAGTGATATAAGAGTGAAAGCAGTTCATTAGGGTTAAGCACTAGTGGTGCACACGTGGTGTGTGTGTGTGTGTGTGTGTGTGTGTGTGTGTGTGTGAAATATAATTAATTAGTGTGTGCTTTTCCTTTAGCCAAAAGTCTTTTCACTGACTTCGATTTCAACCAAATGGTAACATCAAGTTCTCTCTCTGCCCGTGCTCCTGATACGTGTTTAAATCAGTTTAAAATGACTTCACATTCTGTACATTTCCGAATCTGTAAGGCTTTGAGCTCAGCCTCTCAGAAAGGACCATGTACACTTCTGGGAAGGTGACAGGCAAGTGGGAACATAAGAGTAGGAAACAGCAGCTGTCTGTGGAGATACCTACCCTTACGGCGTCTGGAGAATTCACCTACGGTTTGAGAGTCGGTTCGCTCGAGACCGACAGTCCGATTAGCTCGGACTATTTTAGGACTCTGACCTGATTGGTGAAAGAAAACTGGTTTTTGTTATGAGTTTCTTTTGAAATAATTCGCTTTTGTGTGTGTATAGAATTGTTTCTAATCATCCTCACCCCATGCAGCATAGCAAAAGCATGGCCACACACTCCTCCTCTACACTTTCTTACTCTTTCTCTGCACAGATTTGTATTGTGCTGCTGCCATAGCAACGACCCATCATGCACTGGAATCATGCAGCATTCAATGCTTCCTGAAGCAGCATGCACAGGGTTAGACAAACATTGGTCAGTACACAGATCGCCCTGACGACACACATCAGCACGGGCGCTGACACAAGGGGACATCCGTTAAAAACTCGCCACACCAAACACCACACCAAGGCCAAGCTCGCCCTCCCCACCTCCCCCCCGGAGAAAGGCCAGGGCTCACGAGAGACGTAGGAGTCAGAAAGCACCAAGGCCTGATAGGAACGATGCAAGATGTGCACAAGACGACTCTAAATTCACGAGTGCTGGAAAGAGACGCAAAAAAGAGGAAACCACAGGGACAGAGGGAGGGAAAAAACACTGAACAACAAGCAAAAGAATGAAGGAAGACAGAAACAAAAAGAAGCTAAAAGGGAAGCTTTTATCAAGCAGGGTGATTAAAAAAAGTGCTGACTGGTATTAACAAGGAAAAGACAGGAAAAAAAGGGGAAGAAGGAGGGAGAGAGAGAAAGAAGGAGGGAGGTGAAGAGGCCGGAGGCTACGTGAGACTGGCCAGAAGACTGCCACGTCTCCGTCAGCCGCCTGCAAACACGAATGGAACGAACGCACGAGCTGCACTCCAGCCAAGAGCTTGGAAGTAGCAAGACTCCACGCCGAGCGCGACGCCGTGCCTGGCCCATGGTTACGCCAATAATCACCGCTTTGTAGGTACAAAACCCGAGATTCAACAAGAGAGGGCAGTGCAAGATATAACTGAATCATTATTACGTTGTTCGCTCATTTATGCTGACATTTCATGAGGTTGTGATCTGCAAAAAAAAACTAACGTTGCAAAGCAACTCGCATTCATAATAAGCAGCAGGACAACTGTGATGCAGTCCATATCATACAGTGCTTCCCAAGATAAGACTTTTAATGTGACTACACAGAACCAAGACAAGCAATAGACGACACTGTTCATTCTTTCAAAACGTTCCGCGCAGGCAGATTTTCTTGTTTAAAAAACACAGCCAGATCACTAGCAGTGACCAAACTGGACTGAAATTCCCCTTTCCGAGCCTGGCCATCAATAAGGCCATTGAGAAAAGGACAATGGGGACAGAGGTGACCTCTCCAGGCCAGTCCAACTGTCTCATACCCAGGGATCTGAGCGGTGGGACAATGGCCCCTTTCATTGGCCAGGTCAAATGCTAACAGCTAACAAAGACGAGGGCCACAGCTAACACAGGCGGGGCTGGTTTCACTGTGTGAAAGGTGCCTTTCTGTAGAGAAGCTCTCTAGGGTTGAGGTAGGGAAAGAAACTGGACATCTGAGCTGATTAGTGCTACTTTAGGTACTGAGAACTGAATTCAATTAGCATTAGTTATCTCAGAGTGAAATTCATTAGTATTCTTTGATAAGAAAAGGTGTCCTTATACCCTAATGGGGAAGAGGGCTTTATAAACATGGGCCAGCACAAGTTAGTAAGAATCGTGTAAAATGGTGAGAAATGGTGAGTGTGAGAGTTATAGCAGTGAAAACACAATGCAGCAAGCATGTTGATAACCACTGCCAGACCCAACCACTAGATAATGACAACATGACTGCACAATGGAAAGATGTTTAAACAGACAAAGAAATACTCAGAGTGCATCACACACCTGTACCAACCAGCAACCACCTATACAACCCAGCCACTCTCACACATTCATACACACATTCTTTTTTCCCTCTCTTTTCCTCTTATCTCTCCATCACACAAACCCGCACACGTCACCTTCAGAGCTCACCTTTGCGATCGGGTTTGAGGTTGCGGTCGACGGGGGGAGGCTGGCAGTCCGTAATGAGCATGGGCCTGCGTGGGGGGGTTTTGGGGCTCGAGCGGAAGCCCATGTGGGCAGGAGGGGGCACCTGCTTGCCCAGGGAGGGGAACTCCACCGCGCCTGGGGTCATGGGCACATAGTTGGGTTCCTGGATGGGCTCGGAGAGGCTCCCTGAACGCTGGTGCGATGGGGAGTTGGCACTCATGGGCACGTAGTTCTCATCCATCTCCTCCGTGGATGCATTCCCAAGCAGCAGCATGCCTTTGTTTTTCTGTGCCAGTTCAGTGATGAGGCAAAGATTAGTGTTTTTCACACACACACACAGATATATATATTATATATATAGACATTACAACAAAGCACATCAGTTGCATGAATGCCGGTCCATACCACAAAGTCACAAAGAAAAAGACACATAAAATGACTCACAAAGTAGTTGTTGAAGTTTTCATTAAACTCAAAGGAGCAATTTCTGTCTGAGGGAAAAGATCTGGGTATGTCATAGAAATCTTGAGATGATCCATAATCTGTCAAAATGAGAAGGAAAAAAAAAATAATAATTTTACAACATGCCAAGAAGCTCACCATTATAGTCACTGTGTTGTGACAAAAATGGCCACAATCACAACTGTACACAAGAAATGTGGTTCACTGAGCACCTCAAGTGGGAAAGGGGAAGGAGCCTATAAGCCTAAGGTTCCATCTCAGCTGACACCCAGTAGGGCTTTACAAAACCAGCATGTGTGACTGGAAACAAAAGCAAAAGTCCTACCACAATACAGCCAGAAGGAGCCATACATGGATACATGCAGCACACACAAGTAATGCTGGATGTGTGGGAGTGGGTTTTTAAATTCACTGGAAAACAAAATCTGGTATGTACACTAGGAATCCACACTACCAATCCAGTCAAGCAGTTGGTCAGTCAACCATCCTCCGACCTAGTTTCATGACGTTCATGGGTAAAATACCAGCCCGGCTTCCAGGATGGCACAGAAATACAGTTTTGCTCATTATCCCAGTATGTCCCACTTGATTCAAAGGTTTGTGCGAGATCTGCCTGTGTGCTAAGCCCAGCGATGGGGTCACTGGACGTGGTCATTACTGACCTTTACGGAGCCGTGTGGAGTCCATGGTGCCGATGGTGTTGCTCCTCAGGGCTTTGTTGCCTCCTGAGGCTGAAGGCACGCAGTAGTTCGCGTCCGCCTCCGACACCGACCTCGGCACCGCATACGTGTCCGTGGGCGAGCGGTCAGGTGGCACCGCAGGCGTGCCCAGCGAGGGCTTCGGCGGGCGTGGCGGTGGAACCACGTCGGAGGGCACTCCTGCAGAAGCCTCCGCCCCAGCCGCGCGGGGCACCTGGTAGGTGCAGTTGCTTCCAGGCGTGGGAGGGATGTCGTAGCTGACAGACAGGTTCCTGAACTGAGCTTCGAAAGAGGGCTTTCGGACGGGCAAGTTGAACACGTAGAGGTCGCCCACCTCGCTCTCGGGTCCGGGCGGAGAGGAAGCAGACTTGGGCAGGAGTACGGTGTCCTGCGAGTAGCTCCGCGGCAGGTGGTACGGACCCTGCGCGTCTGCCGACAGACTGGCCCCGCGCGACGGAGGCGAGTCGTACAGTCCCGTGTGCTGCGAGGGGAAGAAGCCGTTGACCGGGCCGTGCTTGCCTGAGGACGATGACGTAGGCGTGCGGTGAGACGGGAGGTTGTCGTTGCAGTCGGGCTCGGAGGAGGTAGACTTGGAGCAGTCTCCGTGGGCCCTGGGAGAGCGTGCAGACAGCAGGTCACTTCAGCTCCTTCTCACTAAACATTTGCAAAGACTCGTCAAAGCATCAACTCCAAAACCATGCCGGAAACAAATGACAGTGTGCCGAGTTATTCAGACAGACCAGATAATGTTTTTTATCTGGAGAACTGAACATGCCTGCTCTGAAGATGGAAATCACACTAGTATTGGCAGAAACAGTCACTCATCATGAATCATTTTCCTACAGAACAAAGCAGAGTCCTGGGATCGGGACAGTTGCTCTCTATGTGCAGGCCCCAAAAGTGAATAGAATAAGGCAAATGTAAGGAATATATAGAATGATTTTATTTATTCATGTGAACCCTGCCATTTTTTTAATAACTCACTGTGTTTATGAGCCTTGTTTGAGTTAGCCTTTATCATACTACAGTAAGGTTAATCACCCTTATCCCACTCCATCATGCCTGTTTTGGATGAAGGTTTAGTCAGAGGGTTAACAGTGTGGTGGGATATCCATATGAATGGTCTGTTCTTTTCTAATTTAAGAGGCATTACATCATATGATCACCACATGGAACATGGCAATGATCATGCATGAAACATACCCGTGTGTTGCAGACATCCAAATTCACATCTGGTGTGATGCGAAAGAGCTTTCAATCAATGGTTAGGGTTTGTGCATGCACAGAAAGGAACCTAGTTTCATTTCTCTCCGTTTCTTACACCCACACACACACACACACATGCACTGAACTCACAGACTGTCAGGAGGTGCACTCTTGCTCTCACACTCCTCCAAGAGCAGATATTCCTGCTCCACATCCCTCTGAGAGAGAGCTACAGAACTACGTACACGTAAACACATGCAAACACACAAACACCCACGCAGCACCTACATCAGAGTCTATGCCAGTCACAAAAGGGCATGAAGAATACATGAGAAAAAAATAAGTGTTTAATTAAAAAAAAGAATAAAAATAAAAATAAAGAAAATCAAGTCAGTGGTATTAGCAACTAATGGAGTGCAGACGTACTGTAGCACTTTTCCTTGCTCTAATTAACAAACAAAAGCCTTTCTAATGTTTAATCACACCTCTACCCACCCAACCATCCACACAGTTTAACCACACGGGGCCCCCCCCCCCCCCCCCCCCCCCACAAGAGCGAGAGAGCCGGTGCTTGTGTGTATGTAAGAGGTTGTTCCGAGAGATCACAGGTGATTCATGGGATTCTCCTTTATGTTTTCGTATG
>JAOYMR010000008.1:330665-344350 GCA_025802075.1 Tenebrosternarchus preto
ATGTGTGCATGCATGTGTGTGTGTGTGTGTGTGTGTGTGTGTGTGTGTCCGTGTGTGTGAGAGAGAGATTCCACCGCTAACCCTGGCGGTGAGCCCCCCCCACTCCCTCCTCACCTGCCAGGCTCTGGTTTCTTGCTCTCGCAGTGGAGCAGCAGCAGGTAGTCCTGGGTCTCGTCCAGGCTGGAGGAGGACTCCAGGTGCCTGACACTGACGGGTTGGTAGGGAGGGGGCACGGATGCCAGAGCTGGGTGGCCCATCCCCCCAGGGTGAGGGGCCGTGTCCACCACCAGGGCCCCGCCAACAGATGCTTGGTGAGATGCTTTCGCCGAGTCTACAGGAACCCAAGCACACGCATGTCAATTTGATAAGGCTCGGGACTGCCACATTTGTAAATACACAGCACAACATAAGAATTTCTATGATAAATGTTCATAACATGCAAACAGGAAATGCACTTCAGTTACTACAGCTTTTATGGAGACTGATGAGATTTACAAGGAGCTATAAATTAAAGGTCAAAGATGCTGGACGATTCCTAAGGAATCGCCCACCTAGACACCTGGAGACAGGTGGCGAGATGGCCACATGGAGGGGATGCCAGAGGCAAAGCTTTCCTGGAGCGAGTTTCTATGTACCCAAGAGTGCAAGTTTCTATATACCCAAGAATGGCTTCCACGTAGACCATTCTCAGTAGAGAAAACTTCAGTTTGTTTAAAGGCCTAAAAGGTCCCTAAGCAGTTTGCCTTTGAGCGAGAGAGGATTCATTCCTTTGTCTTCAGGACTTTATAAAGCAGCTTCTATTTGATCTCTGTTGTTTCTCAAGGTCTTTGGTTCCTTTCTTGTGTTATTTAGTACATTCGCTATTCCAAGTCTACACATACACGCACACACTGCTGTACACACACACACACTCCAACACCCACACAAGCACCTTTCCTTCACCGTCTCTGTGCAGGCTACCCAACGGTGACCGAGTCAGTAGTCTCTCTCCCTCTCTCTCCCTCCCTCTCCCTCGCTAATTCTTCCTCCCCCCTCCCCTTGTTTGTGAGGCAGTGCTGCTGATTCATCCCATCACTGGGAAAATCCCCCCTCCATGTTCGCCTTCCTGCCACCCACTCTACAGCTCAAGCAGCTAGCAGCCCCGCGCTAATAGCTCCAGACCGTGTCCCCAAGTGTCCAGGGTCTGCCCGGACCATGGCTATGCTCCTGGGGTTGAGGCCAAGGGGGAGGGCCCCGGCAGACCCACCCTCAACCAGTGGCTCTCAGCCACAACAGCACACAGGAAATCAATAAATGTGTAATAACATAATTGTTGCAAGTTTAAAGAAATTCCCAAATGCTTTCATTCACAACACACAGTAGTACACATTAGTCAACGCTCCTGATTTTCCAAGGAGTTCAGATTTTCATAATAAAACATTTCATATATAATATTAATGTTAAAAACCAGACTGTCACGCAGGGTGAGAGCTGACTGTGTAGATGTGACCACGCCCCTCGACAGCAAATCTTTTTAGAGCCTTCACTCTCAGACTGGATGCTGGATATGCTGCTGTTTCTGTGCAATCATACTTTTAGTAATAAAAATGTAACATAAAAATGCCAGTAGTTTATTATTGTGTGATTTTAAAACGTAAGTCACCAGGATGCAGCTAAACACTAAAGGAGCTAAAGAAGCACAAAGCATTTTTCAGTGGGAGGAATTGTAGACTCCCCCCTCTGAATGGTGAAAATCTCCCCATTTCTCAGGTCTCAGGGTTGGGAAATGTGCAGTAGGCTTTCTTACTCTTACCTAAAATAATCTGTGTGGGTGATTAAAATGAAGAGCTCAGCAGTTAACAGAACAACAGGATTTAGGGCAGCTTTATATTGCTGTGAGTGGTTAGATAGGCAAGAGTACCTCACATAACATTAAACGAAATATTCCTACAAACTCTGCTAATTGTATGGTAATACATGCAAACTTTAAACAATAATTCAGTGCAAAAAATCTGCTGCCTTTACTCCCAGAACAAGCATTTAGCAATGACATACTGTGCTAAATGCATTTAGATTAATACATTTCCAGTCAAGCCCAATGTGACCATGTGTCCTTGTTCTGTACAAAAACACAAGCAATATCTGCAAATGTCTAAAATCACACAGTATGCCCAATTTAGCAGTTTATAACCTATTCCTTACTAATATGTAAATAAGGAGTCTTATGAGAAACGCTGCTATAGCTGAACTAGGTGGGTCTTCTTCCCCACTCCTCACAGCTACATAGCCCTGCATCTTCCTCTTCATGGTGTATGACAAGTATGAAATGACCAGCGTCCCTCACAGTAAACAGGGCTTTTCACTGAAATTAGCATGGCATTTGGTTATGGCATCTAGGTGCTAAATCACTGCAAACATAGTCATCACTCAGTAATACTATAAACAACAAACAAACAAACAAACGTGTGTTAGAATGCAATTTCAACGCAGCTTCAGACATGACCCTCTGTGTGTTTCAGGATTTTCTGTGAGGTGTGAAAGTGAATAATCATACCAGGCCTCAAACACGTACAGACACGGTGACCAGGGCTTGTGGGCCAGAGAACATTACACCTCATAATGCATTCTAGAAGTCCTATTAACAAGCCAAGGTACACACAATGTTTCAATTAAAGTGATCCGGGAGTGGTGGTAACCTGAGATGACAGTACAGTTGTCTGTATCTCTCTACATCTACTGAGCCGGCTCGCTGGAAGCCTGCCACAAACACCCAGTACCAGGAGAAAAATGAGAGCTCTGACCAAAAGCCCCACAGCCCTTCTGACGTGGCTTTCCCAACACAAGGAATTTTGTGACAATAATGACCATTCAGAAATTGGTTGAATCAAGAGTGACTGCCAGATTCTGCTGTTGGTTTATTTATTGGTTAAGACTACATTGTCCAGGATTTGACAGGAGGCCGTGAGTGTGTCCTTACCGTCAGTGTCTGTGGGGTTAAAGCCACAAATATCGCAGATGCAGCGCACCCACTTATTCATCTCCTCCTCGGTGTCGGCCACCAGGTAAAACACGCGGTCAATGGTCTTGATGTCGAAGATGAAGCTGTGCTCCAGGTCCTTCTTGTTGAAGGTGAGCCCGGCGTCCACCTGCTCGCACAGGTTCAGATCGATCACGCGGATGGGCTTCTTCACGTGGTCATTCTTGTAGTACTCCAGCACGTCCGGGTCTCCAGTCAGACGCCCGCTGCGCAGAACAAACCAGCGCTTCTTCCATGCCTGTGGATGGAGAGGAGACACAAGCATCGTTCAATATCGCTCAATTATGTAAAACCATGTCCTCCATTATTAGGGACTTGCATTAAAAGCCCTACTGAGGCCAAACTCTATTCCCAGGACCCCACACACACACACACACACACACACACACACAGTTCAGTGACTGTGGAAAGGAAATTTAATGGCCTAGGCATGTGCACCATGCATGAGAGAAGCAGCCCGGGAATTCTGGATGGTGGAAAAGGTCGCGAACCTGACTCCCGCAGCAACAAAACAACCAGCTGGGATTTAACAACTAGCTACAAGATTCTGTCCATTTAATGCTAGCATTATAACTACAGGGAGAGCATTGTGAAAGGGATCTGTTCTAGACAGGTCACTGCAGGTCAACTCAGGGCTCAGTGAAAGAGCCACTATACCACAGTCTAGCCAGTGGGTCAAGGAGAGGCAGGAAAAAAGAATGTAGGACAGACAGAGAGAAGGATGGGGAGAGAGAGAGAGAGAGAGAGAGAGGATAGACTGAGGAGTCAAAGATCCAAAAAAAAAAACAATAGCAAAATAAAGAAAGACCATTTTAAAAGATTTTAAAAAGACCATCTCAGAAAGCAATGGAAAGTGTCAAGCTTGTTGACGGAGGAAGCCAGACATGGGGGAAATGGCCATAACGGATTGGGAAATGAAAAAAAAAAGTCACCCCAAAGCTATTTAAAAAAAATGCTGTTATTTACTGAAGTTATTTATGGAAGTCTGAAAATCTTACGATACTGGACTACACCGAAGTTAGAGATGGGTTGAACATTACTGACAGATGAAAGAGATATTTTGTTCCATCACGAAGAGGACGGAGAGAACCAACACAGTGACTGCAGCAACACAATTAGAAGGTTCAGAAATCAGTATTTTCGTACTTAGTCAGTACTTTCCACAGACTGCAGCGGCCCTGGGGGCCGTCTGGGTGTCTGAACAAGTCCCGAGCATGTTTGCAGGCGGGGCCCTTCTGGGGACTGCCTAACCAGTGGATGTTCCGAATTAGTAGCATTAGCGTTTTCTATACTGGTCTGTGTAGAACAGAAGCCTCTCACATTGCCCTAATGTTCAGCAGCAAGGCAGACAAGCCCCAGATTTCTGATGGAGAATTCACTCTGTTTCAGGTCAAACGAGCCAAGCCAAACGTCTTTACAAGGAACTGGAATGTTTAATTCACCCTAACAGCGTTTAGCATCAGGTGAGGCAGAGATTAAGTTGCAAAGAGCAACAAATCACAATGTGACACCAATGTTCTGGATAAAAATGGACAAATTTACTGCTTAATAATATCCTACAATGTTCAAAACAAAAAGATTAGGAACAACAATGATATTCTTATCCCAAGAATTCACTAGCCTTGTTATTGCTTCCCAACATGTGCACAAAGCTTAAATATTAAGGTTTGATAATACACAGTTAATAGATCCAGACTCAAAGCAAGCTACCGAAAGGTTATTCACCCAGCTTTAATGCCATACATGCCAGGCTTTAATGCCAGGCTGGTGGAAAGCAGTTTGAGCAAAACATTCAACAAGACCTGTCTCAGCTCACTGGCTGCATGAACAAGGAGGAATGCGAAATCTTTGTTGTTGTTTAATTTTTTGCCGTCTGGTTTTAAAAGAGATTAACAATGCAGCCCCTCCCTCTCCATTTTTCCATCCACTAACTTCTCTTTGTTACAGAGCCAATCTGAATGCTTTGAGAAATGCCCCCACTGTAGCATTCACGACAGACCACAACCCAACCTGAACACCCTGAGAAATACCCCCACTGTAGCATTCACGACAGACTACAGCGCAACCATGCCAATAAAAACACGCACCCACCCACCCAGTGTGAAGTCATGCTTTGAGGTAATTCAGGTACTGTGCCCAGGTCCTTCATGTTCGGTGCATGGCTGCATCAACAGCAGCTTCACATGTGTTTGTCTACTGTGGTCTGAACAAACAAGAGTCACAGAGCTCAGACTCCCCCTACTGCTCCAACAACAAAGGAGACAGAGATCAGATTACACTCTTACACACACACACACACACACACACACACACACACACGAGAGACAGAGAGAGGGGGTGGGGGACACACACACGGTGCATGTGTTCATATATGTGTGTGTGTATGTGACAATGTGAATAAGCATGAGCAAGTGTGTGTGTGCCAGAGAGGATTTGCACATGTCCACACACACATCCATGTCCTCCATGTCCAGCTGGTTCTGTCTGGCAGTAGACAGTAGAATGTCTGGAGCTTTCTACTGGGAATTAGCTGTAAAAACTCACATTGGTATTTGACTAAACAGACTGTATGGGAATGGTTATTTTTCATCGTGTGTGTGTGTATACACAAAACCTAGCTTGTCACATTGAGCACCAAGTACAAGGAGACATACCCAGAGGACAGAGAACATTCCTCACAGCGCTTCAAAATGTCAGCTGTACCGCACACGTTACCAAGAATGTTACAGCACAAGACATTTTGAGAACAGATCATTCAAGATAAGAAAAAAAGAAACAAAAGATCAATTTTTATCACAACATGGCCAGCCCCCCTCAGTTCAGTCCAACTCGTGGCACAAGATGAATCATGGGTATCGTAGTCCGTCAGGTTTTGGAGCGCACTCCAGTGGACTTGCATGCGTGGGTAGGGAGAGGTGTTGGGCATTTTAGCTGGTCCACAGAAATGCTCGCTTTCGTGAAGCGAAGCGCCCAGGCGTGCCGAGGGGGGAGCGAGCCGCGCGCCCCCCTCCACCATCTGTGCAATCTCACACACGTGCGCGCACACATCCCCACGAGCACACAAACACACATTTGTGCAGTACAGCCCACAGGCATACTTTTACATAATTGATACTAACACTCTTCTCCATCCACACACACAGACAGAAAACGCAAAGTTTACCCTCGTTCAGCTGAGCTTGTGCTCAGTTCAGGTTGCAGTGAGTCGACTCACGCAGGCAGAGGGGGTTTGTGCCCCTCCGCTAGAGCAATCTGGCATCCCTGCTCCAAACAGTCTCTCATTCCTCTCAGATGCACACGCACAAACACATAATTCACAAGCGCACGCGCGCACACAGACACACAAGCTTTTATTCAGCTCTGTTAACACAATACATCAATCCTACCTCAAACTCTAGATCCTGAATGTGGGAGTAGTTCAGAGAGGGCAGTGTTTAGCCACCTGTTGCCAGTGACTAGTCCATTCCTTTGGCTGATGTGGGACCAGTTCGAGAGAGTGCAGCAGTATCCCATGGAGTAGCGAAGCTGCCCACAGGACTGACCCAGGAACAGAGCTCACAGGCGGCACAGAGCTCGCCAGCTGTCGGGAGAGCAGCGGGGTCCAGTCCTGGCAGATTGCCCGGTAAACACAAACAAGCCGACTGAACTCACAATGCCCCGAGTTTGTCAGTGTCGCGGAAACTTAAAACAAACTTGGCGGTGGAAAGAGAAGGACAGAGCGAGTCCACATTGTCCAGGACAGCAAGGAATGGTCCATCTTAACTGAAGGACAGAGGCAACTCCTCAAGCATCAAGCCCTCTAACTACAAGTGCAATGTTAAGTGTGTGCGGGTGCACACGCGTGTGTGTGTGTAAGGAGTGGGAGCAGGGACGGGGTGGGACGGAGTAGAAGAGACCCTCCCAAACGTGGCAACAGCTGTCTCCCCCCACCACACACACACACACACCCCAGTGTGAGACACACAACGGAAGCTGGGGGTTGCAATGTCAGAGGCTTGAAGTGAACAGAGATGCCATTGAGAGCCAGTGTAGAGGGGGATGCCATCTGAACTGAATCACACTGCCATCAGGCATTTTAGCAGAGTAGCAAAATCAGCGAACAGGAACTCAACACTGAAAAATGTGTCAGAGGTCAAGTACTCCTGTCTTGTTTCGAGGGGTCATGGAGATCCCTCAAATGATCGACTGAGTGACAGAGTCCATGTCATACCACGTCCCCGCACCGCACATGAATCCCATATCTCAAAAAGCATCTCGCAACACCAACACAGATCTCAGATCAGAGTGGAAGCGACTGCAGTAATCCCTCCTTTAGTCACAGGAACAGATCTGAGGTCAGCTGCCCCCATGTGGAGAGCTTTTACGGCTTAAGGGTACAACACTCTGATAAGATAGGGCAGCCAGAGCAGCCAGTAAGCAGAAGCACAATAGACTGGGAAACTACTTCCCAAACTCCTGCTCTACTTCCACACCTACGCAGCACAGCTCTGGTAATACAAACCAAGCATGGCATTCCACTTATTTTCATGTAGATACCAACATCCAACATTGGGCCAAATTTGAACTGGCCTTTGGCTGATTATTGTATGGATTGTGAAAAAAATATCTGAAATGAGGAATATGGTTTAGGTATAGCACTTTCATTAGAAACGATATAATCACAGAACCACATCACTTTTGAATCTTTCAAATCTTTTAAATGAACAGCTTCCTGCTTGAGCAGTGGAATGATGGCCGCTACACTTACGTTTATGGTTCCTGTAGTGAGGATGTCACTAATAACACAACATTACACTTCAGAGCTCTGCACAATATATAAGCATCGCATTCTGAGACATATAGGGAATTGCCCAACACCAATGATATTTTACATAACATAATCAGTATTGGGCTGTGTGTGTGTGTGTGTGTGTGTGAGTGAGATACACACACACACACACCATGCTTGGCATACTTGTCAAGCATACTTGACGATTCCATCCTGTTGACACTGTAATCCAGTGTGCAAGCATACACATTTGCACACTGGTTACTGGTTTCATGTTAATCTTGTCTGTGTATGTTTGCTCATCTTCAACAAACTCAAGTTTGCGTCGCGTATGACCAGGTCAACAGCGGTACCAGCTTTGCTCTAAACTAAAGCCAGCTGGTTGCTCTGTCCAGGCAGTTAATTATTAAACTGTTTGAGGAACACTAGTCCTGTACCTGTGTGGATACTATTAAAGTCACATTTCCATAGCACAGCCCACAGGAGGGGAGGCCATTGGTGGAGATTTGTGGTCTCTAGGATACCATAAGCTGGCAAGAGCGTAAGCACACTGACAGCTGAATCATTTGTAAGTGTTAGATCTGTCATAAATGGAGAAACTGCAAATACGTGTGCGCACACATGCATGCGGGGTTGCTCCTGGAGACCTTCGGGGGCTGCGGTCACAGGGGCAACATATAGAGGGTGCAACATTAGTTCATGAAGAAGGCCCCTTCGGTGTGAATTTGGCTCAGATGTGGGTAAACGGTTTATTTTGAACTGGGTGTGGTTGGTGATAAATCTGCTTCAACTCAGAGATTCATTCCGTTTTTTTTTTTTTTTTTTTTTTTTTTAAAAGCCTCTCCAAGTATCAGTGCAAAAAGACTTGCTGGTTAGACTGTATTAAAAGGGGAGGGGGGGGCAGCTATGGAGGTCATTCAAGATGACCAGCAAGATGACAACCACTTCTAATAACAGAACCGGTCTGTCAAGGCAAGAGCACACGGACGCGCACGCACCTCCCCCCGGCAGCTCTGCTCGCCGACAGCATGACATCATCTCTTCTCTCTGATTTCCATTGATCTCTCTGGCTGCTCTCGGTGCAGCACAAGTGTAAGGCCCGCGGTGCTTGGGGACGTTCTGGACTAAACCAAAGCAAGCACATGCCCTGCCCTTCGGAGAGAGCCTGGACGGGCTTTACTAAGCGTAGGAGAGCAAACCTTACTGCACACACACTGCAGTTAAAAGCACAGAAAGAAACATATTTCAAAAAGGCTCAATGTCAATAAAAAGGGAAATGTATTTGTGTGGAGGCAGCATGTTGTGAGAGACATGTTGGGATAAAGTACTGGGTATTCAACATGCAAGCTGCTGCTTTTTAAGGAAGGACGTTTATAATTTGGTAATCTTTCAGGCAGAAGGCCCGAGTTCAAGCTATCCAGCATGTCTTACCACTAAAGTTACTGCAGTCATGAGAATTTTCAATCTTGTGCAACTACTGTGACTGTAATGTGACTTAAGATGTGACCGATCACATATGCGCAGTTGATCTGAACTTACAAACCAGAACCATCTGGCTGGCTCAGGGTAGACCCAGCATACACATACAGGACGGTTACCAAACAAATCTCACACAGCTCACTTTTAAAAACACCTTTAAGCCTTTTTCATCTGAAGTGGAGTGAAAGCACAGGTATGTATCGTACCAGGACAGTCTTGGAGTCTCTGTCTCTCACTCTCGTTTAGGAGAGTTGTCAAAATCAGAGTAACTGCACACTTATGCATTATTGGTCTCTGCAGTAATGGCTGCACTAATGTAAAGAGAGAATCAAGTGCTTGAGCCCCACCCAGCTCCACTCAAAGCTGGAGGGTGAAACAAACTCCCGAGGAGGACCTGCAGCCTGTTACACAGGCGAATAAGTAAGCTAGTACACAAACACTGTTCATTCATTCACTCTTTACCACTACAGAATAACAGCACTGGGTAGAGGTCTTTATAAAATACTGTGCAAACTCAGATTCAAAAGAGAGAGACTGGTCTTCAAATGCACACGCACACGCACACACACGCAACCTTCGCTCCTCAACCGTCTCTCAGCCCAGGGACTGTGGCAAACCACTGTTCTTTGTGGCTACAGTTCTGCTTTAAAACCATACCTGCTTGAGTCTGCACGCGCAGTGAGTCACACACTACCTGCTCTCAGCGCTTAGCGCTGTCGCACACAGGCGCACGAGCCGCTTCTCCACCCGAGGAAAAAGGAAACCGCGTCCACGTGGCGTACGAATTATGCATTAAATGGATTTTTAATTGTGTGTATGAGCACATCCATAGACTGCAAGAACTACATGATGGTTTGGGGGATCAGGAGCCCTTGCATGGTGTTTAAGTGCTGCTAAGTAGGGCTTCCTGGGGTGCAGGTGAGAGGTCACAGTGACTATAAGACTGTTAACACCAGTAATGGCAGCCATCACTGCACTCTTGGCATTAACAGAGAATAACAGGACCCAAACAGTGGCAGCATTTAAATTAAACAGCATTTAAAATGTTTCAGGGTTTTCCCGGGAAACTGGATACCACAACCTTCAACATCCCGTAACAGTCTTAACTGCACAGGGCACTGTTTTTTTTAAAACACACACCTCAGGGAACTTCAGCCAGTGGCCATATCCACTTTTCTAAATCCATCATAACATTGTCAGTCTCAGTTTGTTGAGCTGGTGCTTGTCTAGTCAACGATTCACAAAACATTACTAAAAGCTACCAGACTATATAGTTATGTGACTTAATTATGTACCAATCTACTTTTAGATAAGCCCTAACTGATGCTGATTTACATCATCTTGAATATGCAAGATTCAACCCAGCACATACTTAAGGATTTTGAGGACAGTGTTCACTTTACTATTTTTCAGTATAAATATTCTAAAACAAGTGCAGCTGAACAAAAACAAATAACCAAACTATTATAACAGTTCTTAACCAGACATTCTTTTAATGCTTCATTATTTTCATCGGCGTCATCGGCAGCATAAGCATCACCATCATCATCCTAACAGTCACCATACCCATCATGCACTGGGCTACTGTCCGAGTCCCACGTCACGCTGCTGCCCCCGAGATGCCCCCCCACCCACCATGAGCGAGGGTCCAAAAAGGCTGTGAAGCCCAGTAGAGGAACAATGGCTCTTAAAAGGATCTCACTGCACTGTATGTGAGGTTGTGGCTGCGGTGACCCAGGCTAGCGAGGTGCATGGGCTGACAAGAACCCACACAACCCCTGTGTCTTTTCCACAGCCTGCATAAATCATCCCTTGTTATCTACAAAAAAAAGAACAAAACTGGCTGGAATTGGTGCATCTGTGTTTGCCACCATGTTCGCACACGCCTACCTGTAGATACGGCAGCGCAGACAACGGCCACCGACACAGAAGGGTCACGCCGTGTTGCTGTTCCACCCCACCCCCCCCGGTCTGAAGGCTCATCCACGGAAGCCTCACTTTCACAGCACCACTGATGGCCTTCAAAAGAGATACAGTGCTGTGACCAGTCAGCGCCGAGCAGCCAAGGGAACACCGCCTTCCAGATTTAAAAAACAAATGGGAGGAGTCAGACACCTCTGTTTTCTTTCTCTCCTGGACATTTGTATTTAGTTTTAAGACTCAAAAGGGGTTTCACTTTCCCTTGTTTTAGAATTAAATGTACAAATGTGTCAGGCAACTTCTCTGCTCTCACGGTTCCTTTTACAAAGAGCATATTCATTCCAGATGAACTGATATTTCTCATAACATTATTTTTGCACTCAATAAATAATACTGAATGTTGAACTAAAAAAAATACTTAGGAATATCAGATGAAAATATTTTGCACTCAATACAAATTCTTAAATATGACAGTTAAAACTTGATCAGTCTCAGAGACACGTCTGTGGTTGCAATATGTATTTTTTACAGACCCATAATTGCTGCACATCAAAAAATGTTTTATGAGCAGTTAGACCACAACCTGCTCGGAATCTGGAAAAGAAATCCTACAAAGCATCTGGAACCGCAGGTTTCCTGGTTGTGATGTTACTCAACTTCTAGAACGTTACACAAAATCTGAGAGTTGCAGAAGTGAAAGTGCCTAAAGGAACCACACATTTCTAACTAACATGCTATCATTCTTCTGTTTACTGCAAATCCAGCTCCGTAAAAAACAACTTCTCCAGAGACCTTTTTTGTTTTGCACTTTAATTCCCTGGTAAAGCTCAGAAAAATAGAACAAGAAGAATTCATGTTTATCACAAACTATGAGCACTTTCAAGTCTCCAGAAACATGAGATGGTTCACAGCAGTAGAACCCTGTCAAAAGTTCTCCAGTAGTTATAACTGCTTCCCTTCTCTGAAACCAACACTGCTGATCTGAGGTCAGGTCAGTCTCTGCCGCAGCCCACATATTCCCTCAGCCACTCACTCCGGGGTCTGATCACCAGCATTTTCATTCCAGTGATGGAAAGAGTGCAGAAAAACTGATGCACCATATACTACCAAGATCTACTGACGCCTTCTTCATCAGAGAACATTAAACTTGGGGGGGGGAGTGGCATGCTCTCAGCATGATTTTGCAATCATACAGGACTTTCATGCATTCGCCACCATCCAAGAAAGAGTGAGAGAAAAGAACAAATCAATCAATCAATCTGTTCCTCTAGAGTATTAGCATAAAGAAAAAAAAACCTGCCTGGGGTCTTGCATAAATCTAGCCATACTGTCCAAGATCCAGAAATGATGGAAGACAGTAAGACATAGTTTAGTGTACCTCCCAGAGTCCAACAGAAAGAAAGCCAGAGTGTAAAGGGGCTTTATCAAAGGCTGTGGCTTTGTTATATACAACTGAGATGATTGGACCTCTCCCTCTTCTGGCTTCCTGTGTGGGGTAATCATGTCCTCCCAGAACCTTCTTAACCGCCAGAACCACAAAATCCATGGGGTGGGGGTTGTGGAGTGTACAATAAGCATTTCAGACAAACAGGCTCACATGTACACACACACACACACACACACACACACACACACACACACACACACTTCATGAAACAAGAGAACAAGCACTCGGATGTGAACATGGAAAGTCAAGCACATGCTCACTCATACACACCTCTTCTGGAGTGTTGCACTATACAAAAATAAGCCCTTTATTTCAGTTACATGTAAAGCATCTGGAACCCTTATCATTCCTGAGAAACAAACCCCATGATCCATCACAACCACAACAATCTGAAGCATGGTCATCTCTGTGCTCCAGTCCTGAGAGCGGCACTGGCGTCTGGAGAGAGCATGGTGGGTGCGCGATATTCCTTCAATACAGGATACCATTCTTAGATTTCTCCTTTCCAAACTTCTCTCCTCATCACCTCTGGTCAAGATTCCATTCACCATAACCATCCAAGTTATGATTACTTGAAGCATGGAAACCCGTGGCATGTACAGTAACATGTGTGTGTGGTCCTGATGTTGCTAAGGAGCAAGGACACACGAGGAGCCACAGACGGGCCTTGATGGATAGTGACTCCCGCTAGGCTGGGAAACGACCTTCCTCTCCCCTCAGCTTTAAGGCAGACCTGCTGCTGAGAGACTTCCTCATCAAACTGGTGTTTTCTCCACAAATTTTGAGTGAATACAATGACAAGGATTGCACCAAAACATCAGTGGGGATTTAGGAGAAGGAAACTGATACTGGATCTGGATTACAGCACAGCAAAAAAAAAAAACAGTAGTACTTATACTACTTGCTTTTGTGGTATTCAGCATAAGTGTAAGCATACTTCTCATCTAGTGTAAGTGTAAGTATACTTCTCATCTAGTGTAAGTGTAAGCATACTTCTCATCTAGTGTAAGTGTAAGTATACTTCTCATCTAGTGTAAGTGTAAGCATACTTCTCA
>JAOYMR010000008.1:349370-362358 GCA_025802075.1 Tenebrosternarchus preto
AGCACAGCGCGCGGTGTCGAGGCGCGCTACAGCACAGCGCGCGGTGTCGAGGCGCGCTACAGCACAGCGCGCGGTGTCGAGGCGCGCTACAGCACAGCGCGCGGTGTTGATAGCATGGGGGGCAGAAATGAACTAACCAGTTACGAGATGATATAGAGCGCAAAACACCAGCCAGCTGTGGCCCGAATCCACTGTGTGGGTGGCAAACTGACAGTATAGATGCAGACATTAAGCTATAGGGCAAGAGGACAGGAGCCTAGAGCAGGGGCCCCAAATCTCACACACCTGACTCAGCTCAGGTGTCAAGCACCAAAGCCTGTGTGAGCTGAACCACACTCGTCTCAAGAGGGTGAACCTCAAAACTGCCCTATTGTGTGTTGCTTGCCATCAAATGAACAAATTTGGTGAAGGTATACTCTTCGGTTGTTCAAAGACAGGACTGCTTGGTTCTTTAATGTAATGTCAGTCCCTTGCAAGTAAATCCTCAACTGAAAGGCCTCAATCTATAAGTTTGCCTCTTGTAATCAGAAGGAATCTGACAAGTGAACCGCCCTGAAGAAACACGATCAGTATGTGACAAAATACATGTGGTAAATTGGAGCTTTGTGAAACCTAATTCACGTAACGGTAACGTGGAAAAGCTCCATCAGCTATAATGGTGCTAAAGCCACAGGCCACAGGCCAATGGAAGCTGGAGGGCCTTACTTGGAGCAGCGTGATTCCACAGAGCAGAGCTATACATAGAGCAGCTTTGGTCTGCTTCATCTGCTGCTCCCATACATAGAGACAAGACCATTATATCACTGCCTAGTGTCAGAGCTGCCTCTTCCGTGAGCTGATGGAATGCATCTCAGTTCCAAACACACACATACACACATACACACACACACACACACACACACACACACACACACACACACACACACACACACACACACACACACACACACACCTCTATAATCCTACAGCAATGAGTCCGGAACAAATATCACACTTTTTCACACATTTATACATTTTCGGATCAGTATGTATGCTCTAACCGGTTGATCTCTAAAAGACTACTGTAAAAATGTGCTACATGTGCTATAAATAAATAAATAAATAAATAAATAAGATGGGGGCACATATGCATGTAACACCCCCCCCCCCCCCAAAGGGTTTGTGGACCCTGGTACTTCCCAGTTGTTTGTGGAATCAAACCCATCAAAGCATACCTCAGCTGTTAGGTACTGCATGCTAGATTGTTGTCTGAAACAAGGTCACTGAGCAGTGGCTACGCCGGCTTCTCACACCCCCGCAGATTTCCACTTTGGACTCAGCTGCTCCAAGTTATTGTGTATGCTCTACAACTCTTACGCAGAAACACAGCATCAAAATAACCACTGCACGTCACTCACTTCAACTGCCCCATGTGCTAGAGTTCGTTAGAAGGCATTCCAGAGGTCAAGAATTCCATGCAGGGTCTGGGTGGGCAACAGTCCACTCAGCTAAGTGCGTGTGTGGTAATCAGACCAAGATGTAATCAGACCAAGATGGCAGTGTGGCATTTGGAAAGAAGCGTGACATCAGAATTGTGAGAGATGCAGTAATCGAGAAGATACGCAAATGCCTACACACACAGAGCCTCTGCTGTTGTCCTCATCTCCTGAATTTGCCCTCTCTTGCTGCCCCCTGATGCTGCCATGTGGAGAAAGGTCAGTGCTGCGGCACTCTGGCTGTACGTTCTCCCGCCGAAAGTCACATGCCTTCGTCAAAGCAGTGTCGTCTGCATTCGACACATTCCTCTGGTCTGACTCGCCTGGGTGCGCATGACCTGAGCTGCCGTCAGCTTGGAAACAATCCCCCTCTTACATCCAGTAACAACCCCCCCCCCCCCAAGAAATCGCACGGCACCATTGCTGACTGGCCCAGTGTCTCACGGTGGAGCAAGAGCCTCATGACAGCTCTTGGGTCAGTCACCAAACTTTTTTTTGGACATGATATAGAACAGCCACTTATGGTGCATCAAGTTTCAATACCCTCATGTTCTGATAACCCATAAGAAATCAGGTTGTTTCCAAATAAAAAGTCACTTTAAATCTACTTCTACTGCTGCACAATACCTGCTACTGGTTAGAGACCTATATGCACAGATAGTCTGCACTCTGATACAGAAAACAATGATTCAACTCTTCAAACATAACTAATGAGAGCCATACATTTAAGTGATATGTATTGCATAATGCATGACTACACACAAGTAAACAGGAACAACACTGATCTGTCAGTTCCTACAGGAGCACTGAACATCCAGTTAACCACTGGCACTGGAAAAGATAAGAATAACGTGTAATCCACTGATGGCCTTACCGTAGGTGGAAGCTGTGAAAATGGGTGTCCAGGGAAACTCTCAGCTCCTCAAATCAAATCAAGCCCACTTGGAGACTGTTCTAGTACCTGCAGACAGGCACCTGCTCTCCCTCAAATCCCCAAATGACAGTCAAGAAACGCTGATATGACACGCGATGTGAAGCTAGCAAACTGTCCCAGAAGAGCGTAATGCACTGCTTGGCCAGCTCAGGAGTAAAGAATAACATCAGAGGCGAAAACTGACCTTGGATGAGGAACAGTAGTGTCTAATCCCAGAGCTGCGAGATGAACAGAGCTGCCTGACGATACAGGACAGTTTCAGTAGCTCAGGTGGTGCCCAGCACAGACAGTCAGCAAACAGGGCAGTGTGAGCCACTCCTAAAGGTTCATACCAAAGTTGTACACACATTCACTGAAAGGTCTTCACTGGAAGCCTGTGCCTCTCTTTCTATCGTGTGCGCACACACACACACACTCACACTATCTGTGTTGGCATAGTGCCAGGGCAAAGCTATCGAGCTATGCTGTGCAGAAGCCTTGTAATGCAATCAGGGAGAGTGCAGCACTGTCACAGGGGATGGACACTGAGAGCCCCCTCCCCCTCTCTTACCAGTGCATGCACGCACACACACACACACACACACACACACACACACACACACACACACAGACGCAGGCTGCATAGTCCTGAACTCTCGTTTCTGTCCAGCCAACTCGCATTAAGATGGGAAATTACGCAGGGCACCAATGGCATTTCCCAGCTCATCTCTAGTCCACCCTCTCCTCTGCACTCAGGACCTGATCCCAGGACTAACCCCTCAGCAACCCTTACAAACAGCCCACGACTAGCCACCACTGCTCAACCCATCAAAACCTGGAAAAAGAACCACCTGCAGCAGTCCCCAGCCAAGCCCCGTCCCCATCCCTGGACAGGCCAAGTAATGGCCAAACGCCCAGCCCAGTGTTCAGTTCCTGGGTATGAACCATGCCCATAAGCACTCCCTCAGTTTTTCCTTTGCTCCCTCCATCTGAAGTGCAAAGACAGGCAGCAGACTTTTCCATCATCTTCATTTTTCATCCTTTTACTTTAAATAAATAATAAAAAAACTTAATTGAAGAAGGTTTCACAGATAACGAAGCACTGGAATGAATGGGAGGGGGGAAAAATATGGTCCTAAATGTTGAGCCTGTTTGGAGCCTAAAGTTTGTCCTAAACTGTGGTGGTTCAGAGCATTCACTGAACTCCTACATGCACCTCTCCACAGTACGCTACGCCTTATTGAAAACAAGCCTCCTCTGTATGAGCTTCCATTCTCCAAAGCTGGTAAGAAAACTGTAAACAAAAGCCAATGCTGCCGCTTGCCTTGTTGAAAGGTTTGTACCTACAGGCTGGCAAACCGCAGCACGGCTGCTCATGCACATTAATCAGTCAGGATGCGGGTTGGAGAGGAAGCAATGATGTAATCTGTAAGCAATAGTTTATGCTAAAAATAAATTTTGGCCAAAACCTTATAACTTTGCTAAACAATGTCTCAGGCATCAAGCAACATATTTGTAACCATCTTGTGTAATAGTAGGGTGTAGCTTATAGTCAATAAAAGCTTCAGACATCTGGTTCCTAGTACTACAACTGTGAACAATTCTGACTTGGTAAATTTCTTTAGAAAGGTGCACCGCACATTAAAATTCTCTTAATGACTTTGTTTACACCTAAACCATTGAACGATGAAGAAAATTTGGAAAATAGGTGGAGTTCCCCTTTAACTGGGACCATACAATGGTCTTAGGCCTTTCGGAATTCCACAGGCAGGGCAAACATGAACTGGAGGCGCCTAGCAGGGGGGCACGTGTCTGCCCCAGAGCGGGCAAACGAGCACCGAGCAGATCGCAGCGGGCAAAAGCTGCAGCGAAATCTCAGTTGCGCTGGCATCGGAGCCAACGGTGAGCACGCAAACATGGCACACGAGGGAGAAGAACACCTGTGGAATGGTGGGGGACTCTGAGTAAGTTTCACAACAAACAAAGGAGTAAAATAAGCAAGTGTCAGAGAGAGAGAGAGAGAGAGAGAGAGAGAGAGAGAGAGAGAGAGCTGCAGCCATCTGGTAGCTATCAGTAGAAAGAGAGGAAACGATCTCTACGCCACTCACAGACACCAAAGTGCCTTGGCTTTCTGCTGCACAGATACTCTAGAGAAACAAAACAAATGAACGAGAGGGTGGGTGTGTGCCCTGGCAGGTCTGCATTCCTGTTCACTGTAACCTGCTGGGAAATGGAATCAAAATGAGCGCACGTGGGGACAGGCGGGTACTAGTACACAAAATAATCCATACAGGTGAGTACAGGTACATATAAAATAAATATTGGGAGAGACAAGCACACAGTAAAATAAAATAATTCAGGTACAGGCACATTTTTCTTTAAGTTATACAGATAGACACAGTCACATTTAAAAATCTATATATGTGGCTATGGGAACATATAATCAGTAAATGAAATAAGAGAAATAAACCTACATAAGCTCAAGTTCCTCTACTTAAGAGGGCACTTTGCCAAGCAGCAATGTTTCATGCATCTGCTAGTAAAAAGCAAGACCTCCATACGTCTTTCCCAAAGTGCCCTCAATACTAAAGTGTTTTGTGCACAAGGATTTTCATGCTTACAGTAGCATCTCACAACGACGTGCTTCAGTGCCCTCAAAGAACTACACAGCTTCTTTAGCCAACAACTCAAATAGATGCTGCCTGTTTTTCACTTTACTGCAGGTTAATCAGGACACAAACGCTCCATTTTCTGTACCCAAATTAGAAACAGTTCGTTTCACTTGTGTAAATGCTCTGGTTTCTGTGCACTCTGCTGACAACACTACATCGTCACTGCAGCGTTTGATAAAAAAAATTAATTACTTTGCTGAAAATAAATAATTACTTTGCAGCTTAACAAACGTGTCTAAAACTTTGGTGCTTTCATCTGAAGTTACAGAATTTCTAATGCATCTTTATTTAATTTGTGCATTAAACATAAGTTGTGTAACCGACTGCATGGCTTTTAATATTTTCTCATTTTTGCACATGTGGAAGAAACATGTTTGTCGCCTTGCACTGAATTCCTGAAGTCGACCAAAGGGTCCTTCTTTGGCCCTCTGTGCATGTTTGTGGGGAGGAACTATGCTCTGAAAATAGCACTCCTCAAAGTGCACAAATCTATTCTTATCCCATGCGCACCCATGACTGCAGTAACGTGCAACAGACTCGAGGGTTACAACAGCGCTCCTGTTCCTGCCTGTACTTCATCTGTGATCACACATATAAAAGACCTCAGTATACTTGGTCTGTTGTGGGATCAATTTCCTCTGCAACTGTACAATTTCATTCATACGGATCTGAAAGATAGGACTTACTCTTGGTCACAGTATCAAAGCAGCCAGAATGTCTCCTGGACTAGCAGTTAAAGGGAACAGACAACGTTTTTATCACTTCTAGGAACTACAAGGACAACCTCATACTATCCATAAGAAATAACTGTTTCTGATTTAGACAAGTATCCATCAAATCCCATCTGGCTGTGTCTTTGCCATACAGGAGTTTTGTAAAAGTAAATAAGTTGGTATCCATTACAAAAGTTTCAAAATTTCTTCCTAAAACAAATGACAAACAAATGTTAACAAACAAATGTTATTTATACTTATTTTCCAGTCTTAAACTTTTGCTAACGAAGAGAAACGTTATGCTGCATGATTACTAATGACATGCCTAAACACACATGTTGACTGCACACCAAACTTTTGTTCACAGATGAGTAGTCTGGCAGTCGACACTACTCAACACACCCGTCCCAAAACATATACACCCATCAAATCACCCTGCTGAACAAAAGTGCTAAATATATCTGGGAAATAAACATACAGCATCCCATCCATGTTCGATATGGACAAGCACGTCCTAAAGAATGCAATAACGCAGTAAACTCTAGGGACTCATTCTGTCCAAGCACACTGGTCCTTATTTGACCATATCTCATCCCAGCTTGGGAAAGACAGGCTGAGTAAATACCCCCAGCACATGAAAGAACACATCTGTATACAAACTGTAGTAGGTGGGGCTTTCTACCAGATGACAATGTGAAAACAGGCTCTGTGTATTCTGGGAGGAACTGATCTTTCCTAGATACTTCAGTGGATATGAGATTCCAGATCTGCAGTGCACGCTTATCGTCAACCCTGTATTTCTTTTTGTTTGTTTATGTTTCATGATGACATGAGTTCCTGAAACAGGTTAAAACTATAAATATGTTGGATCAGCCAACATCTGCATGTCTCTACAGCTCTTGCACATGTTCTCGTAATTTACCTGAAAATCACGAAGGCATTTTTAAGCATGTGCACAGGACTGTTAACCACAGCAATCGTAATTCCAAACTCATCTGGCACGACACGTTCAGGGAACTGACCCACTGGGCAGCTATAATTAGTTGCATTCCTCATGTGGTCATTTTGAGCACTTCAGATAAACACCAACAATGACGTTACAGAAGTCATCTGTATGACAGGCCTTGGAATAAACACGAATTTGGGCAGAAGTTGCCAGAATAAAAAGTGCTATTGAGATACTGAAGAAATCAAAGTCTACCAGTGTTCTGTAAAAGAGGAAACAAAACCTTATATCTAAAGATGGTCTCTTATAAAGGTACAGGAAATGCCAGGTCTCTTATTAAATGTACAGGAAAAAAAAAAAAACATTTTAGAACTTTAGAACTAGTGTAATAAATATGAAATACTGCACATCCAAACAAAGAGTGTGAAACAGTAGTATAGAGTGTGTGTGTGTGTGTGGGAACAGCGACTGGATTTGGAGGCCTCTAGAGAGCACTGTGCAAGAGTATCTAGCCTTAGGTATCTGCTCCCTCACAACTGGAAAGCACACACCTAACACACCAGTGACTCTTTTCAGGAACAAGCGTCTGCTCAAAGTTAATACCACGTCTGTACAAACGTATGCAGATCCCTTAGAATGGGATTGAAATCAGTCACGGCCCGGTAAGGCCGTTGTCACAAACAGCTAAGGTCATCGCTGTTATGCGATTGTTCATCACAAGGCACATCATGTTCACAGCAAGTAGGCTACTGTTTGTGTAAACATAGTGGAAACGAGGAAATCTGCAGCAACTCAGCACAGTTCTCACGGCTCTCCGGGCAGGTGCAAACTTGCTCTACGACCTATATACAATCAGGCAGTTACAGGTTGGATACAGACAAACCAGTGCGGTCCCAACTGGAAGTGTTAATGGTTACCTAATGTAGTAGTTTGCATCTCACTGAAAAGGAAGTGAATATGCTGATTTTACATGCCATGTTAATTATAGGCATAAAAACTGAGGAATATTTCTCAGCAATAATATTGGAATGTGTCCAAGAGTAGGGAGTTGCCACTGTATGTGAAGGAATATGCTGACCTGTTCAAGCCATTTTAAATCAGATAATCCCTTTTTGACTACACTGGAGCTTCGCAGTCAAGTTTCATAACGAAGCATCAACGATAGAGGTGTATAAGACGATCAGCTGAGCCTTTTTAAAAGCATCGCACGGTTTAAGACACTCTTTTAAACGTGTGCAGAAGTCATCTGCTTCCTTTAGGGAGTGTTCAACACCTACAAAATGCAAACATTCTTTTATAATATTAACTTTATTAAAATTATGTTACAATGACAGAAGTGGTCAATGTAGTAGTTAGCATAAAGGCTACACCTATTGGCTAGCTGTAAATTTTGAACATTAATATTTCATATTCTTTTCTTCGTATTTGTAACAGCCAGTTAATAATTTATTGCGAAGAGAATCCATTTTCAGGAGCACTACTCATCATTTCAGATCTGCACAAAACACAAATGGCTGTAAGAGGAGAGGGGAGGGAGGGAGGCAAACAATGAAAGAATGTAGTGGGAAAAGACAAACGGTAAGAAAAAGAACAACAAAAGAAAGAGAGAAAGAAAAAAGGAATTACAAAAAGAGAACAAACAAGCAAAAAAATATCTGTACCCACACCTTTCTAAGCCGATGAGAGAAGATACAAATGGCTGTTTTTCTCAGCTCTTGGCTTGTTTGTTTGAGCTGGGGCTTGAGGGTTAGGAGATTCCATTTTCACTGCCTAAGTAGATTTAACGAATCCCTTCTAAAGTAAATAAATAAATTAATGAGGAAAAGAAAAGCTATTCAGCTCGGTGAAGCAAGCTTGTAAAAAACCCAGACACACCCACTGCAGGGAGTTAGCAAAGACACCTGCTGCCTCCAACAGAAATGGTCAACAGCACCTAGTAGCTGAAAGGAATTAAAAGGAAGAGGAATTCTAGGTGACTGCTGAAGCAGCCCATTGTATGCCTAGAGACAACTAGACATTCCTTATTTCCTTTTTCTATCTCTCTCACACCCTCCCCTACTCCCCCCACTGCATCGTGGGAAAGCTGAATGCTAAAGCTTCATGATGAGGGCGCCCCAGTGACCGACCGACCCCCTACAAAACATTCTGTCTGAGAGCAAACGTTTAGTTCAGAAAATTAAGGACCAAAATTAGCTCTAGCAGGAAATATGTCAAAGGTTTATGCAGAAAGGGTTTGAGATATATTTACATACCCGAGAATCTTTTTAATAACTTTTGAAATTCAACCTTACACTGGAAGATTTTTTTTTTCAGTTTTGACCACATGCGTATGTCTGCATGTCAGCGTGTGGAGTTTCACTACCTCTCCATACATTTCGTAACAAATGTTTGGAGTAGGAAGAAGTTTTCAAAGCAAAAAGAAGGACGGGTTCAACACACTGCGCATGTTACCGAGATCCACTTTTCAAAATGCCACAGAAAAGAATGCACTTCCCAGCAGGCTGGGAGCTACGGCATCCTCTCCGCAGAGCGCTTTTGCGCGCGCGCGCGTTGCCATGGCGCTGCTGCTGTCGGCCTGCGAGACGTTCCATATTGAAACTGCGAGGGTGCACTTTGATCCTTCCGGGACGCTCGCAGTAAACACGGCGGAGGCAGACGAGCTGAGCAGGCAGGAACGCAGCACACTTTTGACCCTCGCCGATCAGAATGCTGCATGCCAACTCTGGGCCTGCAGCGCTGGAACTGGGAATCTGGGCTCTGTGCCGGCACTTAACCACCAACATCAGGCCTGGATCGCCTGCTTGAGGCTCACACAAGAGCCATTGGTAGTTAAGGATGAAAAATAAGTCACTCAGTTTTGCTAGTGTTCAAACGGTACTGTTATGATTTATTAGAAGCCCGCAGCCCTGTGAACTCCAGTTCATGGGAGGAAGTTTATGCAGGGGTTTCTCCTGTGCCTCGTTTCACCAGCTGGACAAAGAACATGCTGAAACAGGCCATTCTGGGAGCACAGTCATCCTCAAGCAACTGAAAAACCACTGACAAGCTTCCTCAGCTTAGACTAGCCAGACGTTAGTTTTTCTTTCTGTTTTACCCAAGACACTAGCTAATGAAGCTCTACTGTGTTTACTCATGTGTGGAGTGTATCGCACACCTCCGTGGGTCACTGTCTGCGGAGGAACGTTTAACTATATAGTTCCAGCAATAACAGTGCTAATGATCAGTCATGCTGCTTGCACCAAACAAGATTCTCCGAGGCCGGTACGTTTGCATGGCCCCATGGGCTGGAGGAGCCGCGTTGGCGCATGCATACCAATGCCAGTTTCTGCACCACCAGGGCAGGATGCCCAGAACCAGGGACCAAACTGCTCCCAGAGCCACCATGGGGGGTGGGGGTGTTTGGGAAGGGGGTGCAGTAAACATTGGTCACATGAACTAATCCAGAAAAGCAACAACAACAACGATGCCAACCTCCTCCTTCCTAAATATCTGGGCACTACCAGCCACCATCAAAGCTGGATAACAGAGGGCTGGTGTCAAGTCTGCACATATACAGTATGAATGAACATTACACTGCACACAGAATTATAGGAACTGCTGGACATGATCTGCTAAGTGACCAAAACAGCTAAAGTCAAAGAAACAAAATCATAAAAAAAACATTCACTGAGTATTAAAACCATTCCTTCTGACTAGTGATAATTTATGTTAAATTGTACTCATTTCATTGTTGTTTAGGGGCAGAAAATAAGTCAATCTTATTTGAATGTATAATGAATTGATTAGTTAATACTGTTGCATAACTGCATTGGATTAAAGAAATCCAGTAAAGAGCAGTACCTCGGCCTACATAACAGCAGGAACCTATTTGGCTACGGCTGGATAGCAAGGTGAGCTGGGAGTGATTTCATTATAGATTAAAAGAGTATATTGCATCTGGTACGCCTGGAGCCTGTTCGCCACAGCTTACAGATGACTGGTGACCCATTCAGTGTCAAGTTGCCTTATCTTGGCAGAAACACTACAAAAACCAAATAAGCGACGCTAAAATGTTCTACCATTTCTGTTTTAGTAATTAAATAATTATACTCAAAGTTGATCGTTCGACCACACTTAAAGTCTTTTGTAAGGTTGAATTTCTTTCAGTTGTTGTTTTATGTATACGTGTAAACCACAGTTAATTATTTAAGCAGTTACAGCAATAACAATTCTATTTCATCATGCACTTCTGAACGCGACTCAAATTTCATGTTTGGACCAGTGCTCAATCCGGCATTAACTATTCAAACTGAGCTCGTGTCATTAAACAAGGAGAAAAAGCGGCAACTGGTCCAGGATAGGTAGGTCTGCCTGCGTGAGGAGGCGTGTCGGGTAGGAATTTACCATGACTACACAAATAAAGACTTTGTAATGCCACCAAAGAATGCAAGTGTCACGCCAATTATGTGTTGCAGGGGGGGTTGGGAGTGGGAGACACTGTTTTCTCAAAATAGTAAAAAGACTTAAATGTTGACAAGTAAACAAGTCCGTACACA
This sequence comes from Tenebrosternarchus preto, assembly GCA_025802075.1. Lineage (NCBI taxonomy): Eukaryota > Metazoa > Chordata > Actinopteri > Gymnotiformes > Apteronotidae > Tenebrosternarchus > Tenebrosternarchus preto. The sequence goes on from JAOYMR010000008.1 coordinate 360,625, forward strand.
CCCAAGACAGGTTTTGGGGAATGTAACCGATGTTAAAACTATGCCAGATTCGTCAGAATTTCGTAAGACAACAAGCTCTTGGGTATCATCGATCTATTTTTTTGTACGAACGACCGATTTTTTTTTTAACTGCAAATATTTGCATGAATTTTGCCTGCCGCGGTTTGCGGTTATTACAATCACAGCGCATTTGAATAATATTGAGATTTACTTACATAACGCCGCAACTTTTTTTCTGGTGGAGACTTTCTTAGCCACCCCGAACAGACCACATCCCCCCCACTCATTTTTCTGGTCTTTTTCCGCCCCTTTAAGAGATTTGTGATGCGAGTTTCAGCCTAACCTGCAAAATACCAAAACAGAGCGGTAACAATACCTTGAAGAAAGTTACAGGGTAACGTTTTGAGCAAATGTAGCAACACAGCAGGCAAAAATACCGTCACTCCTGGCTTCCAGCACGTCCAATGCGCTTCCCGACAGCGACGCGAAACTCTTCAGAAATAATTCCTTCCTTTTGGTGGGACGACCAGCCTGTCTCAAATGAAGTGTGTCCAAATACACAAGATTCGCATATATTAACAACCTCTGCTTAGTTTACACACTTCGGAAGTGTGAATAACCTCTGCTTTTCGTTTTCCAGGTAAAACTGCAACAACAAGGCTGCGGGTGACACTCGCCAACTTCGACGTACTGAAATGGTTGTTTAATTATCTTATTTTAAAGTAAAACAAAATATTTCCCACGAAAACGAAGCCACATTTTCTTCCGTTTCCCAAAACATTCTTGCTGCAATAACACAGCAATACTATTTTAAGAGAAATTCTTCTGTTTCGTCGACCTTCCCTCCAGTTTCACTCCCTACGGCTCCTTGATGATTGACATGCATAAACGTCGATACTTTCCCTAAACTCAGCCTCCGTTGGCCTATGGAGGAGGTAGGGAGAAGTCGAACAAGAAAAAGAATAAGGAGTATCACATCATGGGAAATGTAGTCTCCAAGCGCTATCCTGACAAAAGGGAATAGCGGCGTAGTGTCTCTTATCGTTCAAGAGTCTGAATCAGTGTAGCCAAAACCTATCCCGTTTGCTCCAGTAGAAGCGCACTACTAAGATTTAGATGATGACCTCAAGCAGTGTCTCGCCGTCAAAGAATTTCACACCTTCAGAGATTGCGATCACGTGTAGACTACATTTACCAGAATGCAGTTTGGCGATTGCTTGCGGGTATCCCGATCAGAAATCCCGACCGGACTGTTAAGGATACTAACCTTTTATTTTTATCGGTCATTGAAGACAACATCAAAGACGTTATGTTTCGGGAGCTCGAGAGAATGATAATACAAATAAACGGCTTAAACAACAATTATATTTAGATTGTTTTAAGAAGACAAGAAAAATACAGTTCTTTAAAACTCTTAATATTTTTTTCTTTGTGGTGTCCTTGTTATGATACATTCGTAACACTTGCATTCCCCGACATGCACGAAGAGAAGCGGTCGATTTGACTGGTGCTAAATCGCATGCTAGGATTTTTCTATATGTAAGAGTGGCGTCTTTGTAATGCTATCGTAATGGTAAATGGCTCATCCAGTGAAGTCTGTCTGCTTAGTCAGTGCTTTTGAAATGTAGTCAGCACTAAGATAACTGCTTACTGAATGATATATATATATATGAGGTCCTTCATTAGATGTTCAAGCAGGAGGAACTATCTTATATTAGGGGAAAAACAATATTT
>JAOYMR010000008.1:375950-398416 GCA_025802075.1 Tenebrosternarchus preto
TATACAGCAGGTGGTGTCATGGTACATCAATAAAATATATAAAGTTATATGTTTAAACCATAAGAAAATAATAATGATCACATTTTTATTGATATACCATTGTACCATGACACCACCTGCTGGCTAAAATGCAAAATAACACGATCGCTTTCATATATTATAACATTATTATTAATTAATATGTGTATTATTAAGATTCATTTGAAGTGTGTTTTTTTTTTAAAGGTTACTTTTTTGCATGAATAACGATCAATGCGTTACATTGAAATGACACATAACAAAGACAGAATTTCGTCAGAATTTAAGATTTATATTAAAGAGTAATGTGTGTGGATTCCAAGTACATGTTGTAAAGTGGCGCGTATACCCGAAAGAAATTTATATTACTCTCAAATGTGGGTTATTTTAGAACGTCGTCTGAAAGTAAACTGTTACTTCTGTCACTGTCTCAAGCAAGTCATCAACAGTGGGGTTCAACTGGAATAAACATTTATTAAACATAACTGAAGAAGAAAAAAAGGCTATTACCTCAATACACTAAATGCTTAAGTACAGATGCACACATGTTGCAAATAATTATTAAAAGACATGCATGGCTGCCTATTAGTAAATATCTGTAACCAAAGCTTATTGCTTTACTGTTTCATTTGGGATTTATTACATACGTGCAACCATCAAATGTGTACTTTTGGATAAATGCACGTGCACATAATAGCATAAATTTAAATGTAACCCCTATTTGTTTGTTCGTTTATTTTGCACAGTTTACAGCATTTCCTATCATCATCTATACGCTGACATAAAGGAAAAAACACGATACAGGAAAATATCCAGAAATATCAGGACTTTAAATTAAATCATACAAAATATTTATTTCGCTAATGTTTAGAGAACGTTACCATTTTAGAGGAATGGCCCCTTTTTGCATTTAACATTATTAATAACAAGTAAAATATGATACATGTGATGGTTATAATTGCTTTTTGAAAGAGATTTCTTTTTCTATTTTAGCCTGAAGAATTAATCGAAAGAACCATTGTGAGTGGCTGTTAGACCTCATTTTCAAAAGCATAATACCCGAGGTAACATTATCTATGACTACAAAACATTATTTTGCGATAAGAGGGATCATTAAACATGATTACGATTTCGGAAAAGTTGTGAAGAAACATTTGACAGTTGAAGGCCCCTTCAGTGTTCCTCCTCAAGAGGTCATTAAATCTGTACTTGTACGCTTTTATGGTACGTTGGTACAAAACCTCGCGATATTTGGAACGGGCCCACATTTGCGGGAACAGTGGCAACAAAAAGCCGGGGGAAGTTGACGACGCGTGGTTTTGCGAAACTTTAGGGTTAACTATATTCGTTAACTTTGTTTTCTGTATTGGGTGATCCGGCGTATTGATATTGGAGATCGGGTCGCTTTATAATAAACAACAGAGGCTATTATCTAAGGATGTCTGAGACAGAAGGCGGCATGGACAAACAGCGGGAAGAGGAGCCCGAACTTGAGCAACCCAGGACAACAGAGGTGAGATAACAGATCGTCTTTAACGTTGTGCCAAGTTATGGTTTTACGTGGTTCGACTAATGTTAAACAATAAACATTTGTGGTAACAACACTGTAGGCTTTTGGGAAGGTACATGCCGTCCGTTTGATGGGGTTTGAAACTTTGACCAAATGAATTAGTTAGCATATTAGCGTGTTAGCTAGCTATTATGTATTGTTCCGGCTGTGTTGTTTTTCAATGTGTCGTTTAGCCCGCTAGCACATTTAGCAAGGGAAATCAATGAAACCCGTGTGTTTTAAAAGTAGCTAGGCAGCTAACTAGCTAGCTGACATATTTCTCGCGAACTTCTGGTAAATTAACCGCGTGTGTTCATTTGTGTAATGAAATCAGTTTAGTAATGGGTTAGTGTGAAAGACTGTACGAAAGACTCTAATCACCAGAGCTAAGTTGGCTAACCTAGCTAGCGCTCCGCGTTACTGAACGGCTTGGTTACCTCGCTAATGATGAATAACAGTAGGCTAGCTGGACTGGTCGTGTTTATTGTGTGTTGGCGTAGAAACACCACCAGCTAGCTAACTTTCACGACACACACTTGAGTTGTTGGGTACCAGTGGACCAGCTGTTGTTGTTTTTGTGTATTTCTTTAATGGCTGTTGTATATTTGTTTGTCTGATGGAAACTGAAACTGGAAGAATTGTTAACGTAGCTATAGACACTCGGTTGACACTAATACTGTAAATATGGTACCCAGTGCTCCTCAAGGAAAATGGAAACGAATTGCTAGTAGCATTATTCAAAATAAGAGATCCAACCGCTGTTAAGCGCCCTCTGTGTAGAGTTTGGTTCTGTACTGAAAAAAAAAACATAATTCTATCTGTAGGTGTGGTGTTGCTTCATGTTATACATACACATACTATTTTGTGTGCGTGTATGTGTGTGTGTGTATATATATATATATATATAAAATATTGTAGGTGTATAGCTAGCCCGGTTTTAATTGATTTCACGTCACTAACAACCGTGGACATGTCATAGGAAAGGGCATAATTGTCGCCTACCCTCCTCATTAATTCAAGCGAGTATCTTGGTTGAAAGTACAAATATTGTTATGCTATATTATTATTATCATAATTCAAATTAAATAGAAAGAGATGCTTTCCACAATTACGGCCGAACAGGATGCAATAAATGCATAATACGAAATACGAAATTTGATTGGTGTCTATGGCAGCTTTCTGGATTAGATCGGATACACATATAAAAAGACAAAACAAATGCTAACATTTGTAGAAAAATGTAGTTTTACCGACAGGTATGCCTTAATGTGCTGCTCCTGTTTTTAACCACACATATTTTTGTTATGTTTGAAGAATACTGGATTTAGGAAAAATTAAAGTGTTTTTGTAGCATAACCGCTACCAAACTGTTCTGTTCAAGGGCTCCAAAACAGATCTTGGTTTATGAATTTACAATTACAATGTTATATTAATGTATGACTTTTTTTCCCCCTAACATATTGCATGTTGTAAATATTAGCATCTTGAATTCATACATTGAAGTAACTGTAAGAATATAAATTGATTACATTTCTCTAACCAGCATTTGTAAGCATAAATTCTGCTTTAATAAAAATTTTCAGATTTCTGAGTATAATACATCACTTCACTAACCAATGCCATATCTGTCTGTAAGGATGGTGGCTCAGATGTTGGCAATGATGAAACATCAGACTCCACGCAGGATGGAGGCGAACAGTCATCATCGCCTCCAACCGAAAAAACAAAGGTGGAGCTTCTTGGAGGCTATGAAGAGAAAGTGGTAACGCTCTACTTCATCCATACCTTATAGCTACACATTCTCTACACACTTAATTCTTTATGCGACTTCCTTTCACTGTTGAATTCTCAGTGGATGCACCATGTGCCCTAATGAAAATCCCGATGATTTTTAAATCAGAAAACCGACCGGACGAACAGATTTGAGTACCTGTTGCGGCAGACTGAGGTGTTTGCACACTTCATTCAGCCTGCTGCCCAGAAGACACCTACCTCTCCTTTGAAGATGAAGCCCGGTCGTCCTCGCATTAAAAAGGATGAGAAACAGAACCTCCTCTCAGCTGGGGAGTAAGTTCTCTTGACTCCACCCTCAGCCACCTCATTGGCAACCTTCCTAAATGACAGAACAAATTTGAAGCCAAGACACTTGTAGTGTGAAATAATGTTGCTAAAAGAAGCTTTAAGAATTTTCTATTTGCCTTGGATTAATATAGCTGGATCATCTTGGTAATGTATATTTTAATGCATGTCCTTAATCTCCTACAGTATAACAACAATGCTGTTCGGATTGTCTTGTAGTAGGTCAAGGCAGCTGGACGTGTATAATCTTGAAGATGTTTAGTCATTTATCTGAGGGTTTTTTTCAGGTCAGAGAGGGCTAATAAAGTCCAATGGAGTAATCCTCTAAAATGAGCGGAGATCATTTATCAAGATTTGACAAGTCCAGTTCCCTTGATTTGCTACTATTAGATGATTCAATGACCTGTATAAATTAAAAACCTTCCCAGGCACATTGACCCAGTCCTTCACCTCAACTGTTTGCCCTTCGTGGCAGCTCAGATGATGTCCTGATGATATTTGTTGATGTTGATTGACACTTTGATTGCCGTAGTAACCGCCACCGTCGCACTGAACAGGAAGAGGACGAGGAGCTGCTCAGTGAGAGCAGTAAAGCTGCCAATGTGTGCACGCGATTTGATGAGTCGCCGTCTTGTAAGTCAAACATCTTGTGCACTTTTGGTGATGGGCAAACATAAACAAAAGCAACATCTGTTCCTCCTGTTTTTCTTTCCTTTGGGGAAACTGATGCCAACTATGTTTTTGGAGTGATTTGTTTATGTACATATAGACTGATTATGATGCCTGTGGTTATGTTCACATGTGACCAAATGCTTATTTTTAATTTGTATTGGTCTTTTTATTTTGTTTTCAAAACTGGGGAAAATCTGTAAATGATCTAATAGCCATATTCTGTGCATTTCTAATCAGAGAATTCATTTTAATGTTTCCGAAATGCTATTCCAGAGTTTAAGAACTCCATTAGTAGATTTGTTGCTTTAGCAATGGAATAATGGTATAATATGTAATTATTACACAGCTTCTTTAATAAAGCACAAATACAGGAAATACGTACACACACACACTTGTCACTAATCACATCTTGAACTATTGAACTATTTTTTTATCTAATCTAATGATGGCCTTAGACTTTTGCACAGTACTGTAAGAGAAAGCCCATCCACCATTTTTGAGTTGAAGCGATACTAATGATTAGAAGTAAGCCTGCCTCTGCTGAGTGAAGTACACTCACGATGACCTGTAACACTTCAAGACATCAGCAATCTATTAGGAACTTTAATAATGAAAAATGAGATCAGTCGATGCGGAAATTAACAAGACGACAGCAGAGCTTGAGTAATATGCTCAGACCCTGGTTTTCAGTACGGATATGGGTTGATGAGTTCTGAACTTGCCGAAGCTTACTTGGAGCAGGACAGCCAGACAGCATCACGTTGTAGTAGACTTTTCTTGGAGGGTATGAAAGCATGTGCTATTGTTTTGGCATGGACAAAGTTAGTAACTGTCTTTTACATCTTGCTGAAAAATGAGGCACTGTTTTGTACATTTGGGCTGCATACAAGTTATCATCAAGGGCTATTGTGACAGAAGCTTGTAGGGCACCGTATTCTTAACATGTCTAGGGTTCTAAGACTCGACTGCATTACATGAAATATAAGTATATGTGAGTGTCCTTATTAGTGGTGACTTAACCTGACCTTCGTGCAGATGTGAAAACGGGCAAACTGAGAGACTACCAGACCCGTGGGCTCAACTGGCTGATTTCACTTTACGAGAACGGGATTAATGGCATCCTTGCCGATGAAATGGTAAGATCTCCTACCCCCTGCCCGCCTTAACCTGTCCTTTCTTCTAAGCAGGGCTCTCTCCTGCCAGTCTGGTAGGCTCAGTGAAGAAGCTCCAGTAATCACAGTCTCCATTCTCTGCTTCACTGTTGTCAGGGTCTGGGGAAGACTTTGCAGACTATCTCTCTGCTGGGCTACATGAAGCACTATAGGAACATCCCTGGACCTCACATGGTCCTGGTGCCCAAGTCGACCCTGTATAACTGGATGAACGAGTTCAAGCGGTGGGTGCCCTCCCTACGTGCCGTCTGCCTCATCGGGGACAGAGATGAGAGGGTAAGCGACAAGTCACGTGCCAGAAAGCCGCCTGGGTGTAGATGTGCTGACTGATTAAACTAGTTCTTTCTTTTTGTCTGAACTTGTTGTGCTGACTTCATCTGACACCCCCTCTCCTCCATCTCTTTCTTTAACTCCTCTATGTCCCTAGACTGCCTTTATCCGTGACACTCTGCTTCCAGGAGAGTGGGATGTGTGTGTCACTTCCTATGAGATGCTCATCATTGAGAGGGCTGTATTTAAAAAGTTCAACTGGAGATACCTGGTCATCGATGAGGCCCACCGTATCAAGAATGAGAAATCTAAAGTAGTTATTATTATTATTATTTCACTACAATTCTGCCTCATTAAAAAAGTATAGGGTGCCCCCTGTGTTGTGCCAATGTAAAGTCCCTTTGTGTGTTTGGAAACGCCCATTTCTTTTAGCTCTCTGAGATCGTGCGAGAGTTCAAGACCACCAATCGCCTGCTGCTGACGGGAACCCCACTACAGAATAATCTACATGAGCTGTGGGCCCTTCTCAACTTCCTCCTGCCAGACGTCTTCAACTCCTCAGAGGTCTTCAACTCCTCGCTGAATCTAGCACATTACACTCAGTCTTGCACATTCACTGGGTCTTTTGGAGGAAACAGATGTACACAGCTCCTTTGTTTAGCACCTTGCTAACCTATGATTTGTGCTGTTTGGACAGTCCGTTTACCATGCATCAATAAACGTAGTTAAATCTGTCAGATTTTTAGGTAGATGTGTCTTAATGTGTGTGATCATTGCGTTTTTCTGATACTGCCTACAGGACTTTGATTCCTGGTTCGACACCAATAACTGTCTTGGAGATCAAAAACTGGTCGAGCGTCTACACACTGTGAGAAATATTTTTATTAAGTCCATAAATTTGTAATAATACTGTCTGTCTGTCTGACTGAAGTAATAGAGTATATTTAAATAATGGCTTAATCCGTGACCCTGCAGGTATTGCGTCCTTTTCTCCTGAGGCGTATCAAAGCCGACGTGGAGAAATCTCTCCTCCCAAAGAAGGAGATCAAGATGTATGTGGGTCTCAGTAAAATGCAGAGAGAATGGTAAGTGCTTCTCATTCCGAAATCCTCGCTGTTAGCTGGTCTGAACATGTTCCTAACTATATATTTTCAGTGTGTTCACAACCTTCTAGATTGGATGATGATATATATATAAAAAAAAAAAAGTTCTCAAATCAAGTGCAGTCAGGAAACTAAAACTGGATCTGACAGCTTGTGAAGTGCAATTGAGGAGGTGAAGCTGTTTCCTTCCAGGTACACCAAGATCCTGATGAAGGACATTGACATCCTGAACTCAGCGGGGAAGATGGACAAGATGCGTTTACTGAACGTGCTCATGCAGCTCAGGAAGTGCTGCAACCACCCATACCTGTTTGACGGCGCTGAGCCCGGGCCTCCCTACACCACCGACCTCCACCTGGTCGTCAATAGCGGCAAGATGGCTGTCCTCGACAAGCTTCTGCCCAAGTTGAAAGAGCAGGGTAAGCTACACCTCACATACACCTGGAAGATGGTCTTCACATACTTCAGACCACCCCCACAGACCTGTTGCTTTTGGGAGGCTTTCTAGTTCTATAATTCACAAGATGAATTCTGGAACTAGAAAGGAAACGACAACAAAAAAAAGAACACATCATCTAGCAATGTTGTTAAAAAAGGAAAGAATAATATTTAAGACTAATTAGTGTGGCCCGATTTGCATGAACTCCCTGGTCTCTATCAGTATTTGGCAAATATTGATAAATACTTCTTTTTAAAGCAAGTTAATGTATTTTTATGATGTTTGGTTTGCCGTAAGTAGACTTCATCGGCATCGTCTTTGGTGTTCTTCACCAGGTTCTCGCGTACTGATCTTCAGCCAGATGACCAGGATGCTGGACATTCTGGAAGATTACTGTATGTGGCGTAACTATGGCTACTGTCGCCTAGATGGGCAGACGCCCCATGAGGAGAGACAGGTATACCAAACATGCCAAGGGAAACTTTTTGCAATTTCTGCATTAGTGTAATTGAGATGATTTCAGTTGAGCTAGAAAAGAATTATAATTAACACTGCAGGCCAAACATTTTTTTTTTTTTAATTAATTATAGTTAATCATTTCTCACTTACAAATCGCACTCTCAAAAATTTGATTTCTTGGCTAACGGCGTGGTGGTGGTCTAGTTTAGTTGTTGACTTTTGTTCCTCCTCCTCCGTCTCCTCAGATATCCATAAACACATTCAATGAGCCCAACAGTGCCAAGTTTCTCTTCATGCTGAGCACACGGGCCGGGGGGCTGGGCATCAACTTGGCCACAGCCGACGTCGTCATCATTTACGATTCGGACTGGAACCCCCAGGTGGACCTGCAGGCGATGGTGAGTGTGTCCGCTCGAGCAGAGCTCCCCTGGTTGGTTCCTCACGGCCTTGATGGCCATGACTGTCTGCGCTAATCTACAAAAGCCGGTGTTCCTACAAAAAAAAAAAAAAAGTATTTATTGCTTTCTCTACCTGTTTTTTTCATATTTAATAGCACACCTTGTTTGTATGCAATCTGTAGTCAGAACGAGGTTTGATACAAAGCTCTAGGGGGTTTCAGTGTTCTGATTGGTCGTTTTGTTACTGTCCACCAGGACCGTGCTCACAGGATTGGTCAGAAAAAGCAGGTGCGTGTATTCCGTTTCATCACAGAGAACACTGTGGAGGAGAGGATTGTGGAACGTGCTGAAATGAAACTACGCTTGGACTCCATCGTCATCCAGCAAGGTGAGATCCCAAGAGAAACACCTTTCAGGTCAAAGGTTAAGACTTTAGTTATTTGTTTAAATGTGGATGGATGATAGATGGATGTTTTGTTTTATTAACTCTGGATTGGTTCATTTCTGCTCTTCTCTGCCATCCAGGTCGCTTGGTGGATCCCAACCTGAGCAAGTTGGGGAAGGATGAGATGTTGTCCATCATTCGACATGGTGCCACTCATGTCTTTGCTTCCAAGGAGAGTGAAATCACAGACGAAGACATCGATGCCATCCTGGAGAGAGGAGAGAAGAAGGTGCGTGTTAAGCACACTGCTCCTCCAGTCTAGTGCATGTGTAGGTGTTCAAGTCATGGAGAAGAAGACTTTTACACTACTAACTGCCACTCTGTCACGTGTTTTTTTTAAAAGACCATGGAGATGAAGGAGAAGTTGTCCACCCTTGGAGAAAGCTCTCTGAGAAATTTCACAATGGACACAGATAACAGTGTGTACAACTTTGAAGGTGAAGATTACAGAGAGAAGAAAAAGGTAAAACTAGATTACAGAACTGAGAAATTTAGAATGAACTGAGACACTGAATGCATATGTAGTAATGCATGTTTTATATATCTATATATTCCAATATAGCTCTGTCTATTACTATACAAATATAAGTAACGTGTAAAGTTAGACTGATGCGTCACAATTGTCTTTCTTATGCCTTTTCTCTTAGGTCATTACCAACTGGATTGAGCCGCCCAAACGTGAACGCAAGGCGAACTACGCCGTGGACGCTTACTTCCGCGAGGCCCTGCGCGTCAGCGAACCTAAAGCGCCCAAGGTGCTCCTCTCCACGCCCACGTCACAGCAGCCCAATTACCGTTTGCCCAGCCTCCCGGTAACTGAAGCCCCCTAATCTTCCTTTCTCTTAATCTTATCTGATCTTATCTGTCTCTTTAGGCTCCCAGGCCTCCCAAACAGCCCAATGTCCAAGATTTCCAGTTCTTCCCTCCTCGGCTTTTTGAGCTACTGGAAAAGGAGATATTGTACTACAGGAAAACTATTGGCTACAAGGTAGGCTTGTCTCCCTCTGCATTTTACAACTGTTGGGCGTGATGGTCATTGGGTGGCAGGGTATGGCTCATTACCCCTGCTTCTTTCCCCAGGTGCCCAGGAACCCAGACCTCCCCAACTCGGCTCAGGTGCAGAAAGAGGAGCAGGCCAAGATCGACGAGGCTGAGCCCCTGAACGAGGAGGAGCTCGAGGAGAAGGAGAATCTCCTCACCCAGGTAACCTCATGAACCTGCCTTGTGGGTTTAATGAAGCTGCACAGAACCTCTTCATGCTTTCAGGCTGATTGATTGTAATATAACATGACACTCATTACCACAGTTAAACAATGTGAGGGTAAGGGGTCTAATCTAAGTTACGACTGCAGAAGTCCAGGTACCTTCCACACATTCGGCTGCAAAATGTGAGCTAATGCTTCAGACTCCTCCCGATCTCCCCCTTCACTCCTGTTCAGTGTACAAATTGGAATCGATTGCTGAAGGAATTTTAGTTTTATTCATTCATTTACTTTATTTTTCTTTCTCCTCTTTGGTGTGGAGGAACTCTTAGTGGCCCAAACAGAGCCCAGATTTCAACACAACAGTATTTCATATTAACGTCCATGATTTTGGAATGGAATGTCCAACAAACTGTGATGGTAGTTATGTACTAAACAAAATTTCCAGTCCTGTTACGTTTGGCTGTGGTGTGACGCCAACAACCTTTTGACAGGGCTTCACCATTTGGAATAAGAGAGACTTCAACCAGTTCATCAAGGCTAACGAGAAATGGGGAAGAGACGATATTGAGAACATCGCCCGTGAAGTGGAGGGTAAAACGCCTGAGGAGGTTATGGAATACTCTGGTAAGTTAAACGACTACGGACGTAGGCAAAACGAAGCCGCTGTGAGAATAAGGGTCTTGAAGTGTGTTTGCATGTGTGTGTTTGCACGTGCACAGCTGTGTTCTGGGAGCGCTGCAACGAACTGCAGGACATTGAGAAGATCATGGCACAGATTGAGAGGGGGGAGGCTAGGATTCAGAGGAGGATCAGCATCAAGAAAGCACTGGACTCTAAGGTAAAACACCCTTGGTGTTGCAAGAAATGCAGTCCATAGACATCTCTGAGCCAGAGACTAAACCTCATTTTGTGACTGTTTTGTTTTTGAAGGATGACAATACTGAATATAAATAAGCTTTTCTACCATTTACTGAGACAATGCCATTCAGATATGACCTTTTTAAGACTGAGGGGTCAGTTATAATAGTGCCCAGTTAAAATGGATCTAAATGTGTGCATATGTAATTAAAATCGTATAGAACAAGGTGCTAGCAGCAGTATGGGCTTGGACTCCATTCCCAGGCTGCACAGTGTAGTCATACTGATAAAAGTGAGGAAGAAGAGCGTCTGCCAAATACTGCATATGTGAACATGGTGGTCCACACAGTGGGCGTGGCTTTAACATTCAGCGCCTTCCCCAGATTGGCCGTTACAAGGCCCCGTTTCACCAGCTGAGGATCTCCTATGGTACCAACAAGGGGAAGAACTACACAGAGGAGGAAGACCGTTTCCTCATTTGCATGCTGCACAAGCTCGGCTTCGACAAGGAGAGCGTTTACGATGAGTTGCGACAGTGCATCCGCAACTCGCCCCAGTTCCGCTTCGACTGGTTCCTCAAGTCCCGCACGGCAATGGTGAGTGGCGCTGCCATCGGCCAATGAGGAACCGTGTAGGTGTGGGAGTGGGGATGATCTTCAGTGAGCTGAATGTATAATGGCCTGCCCAGTTACCACTGTGCCTCTGAGGTCACAGTGGTACCTCTTCACTATTCATTTTGTAACCGTGTGTGTGTGTGTGTGTGTGTGTGTGTGTGTGTGTGTGTGCTGGCATCCAGGAGCTACAGAGGAGGTGTAACACACTGATCACTCTTATTGAACGTGAGAACATGGAGCTCGAGGAAAGAGAGAAAGCGGAGAAAAAGAAACGCGGCCCACGCACCTCCTCAGTAAGAATCCATCAACACTCCCTACTGAACTGTCATCAGCGGGGGGGGGGAGAGAATTACATGAACACTTCCCTTCATGCATGTTTTATTTAATGTCTGTGCATAGAAGAATAAAAGAAATGCTCTGTGTTTTTGTGCTTGCTATATGTATAAACGTCCTGTTCTTTCTAAATGCTTTGCACAGTATTAACATATGAATATGACTTTGTAAACTGGAATATGTTTGTATTATATATAAGTTGAAAAGTGTACCCTCAGAAAACCATTAGAGGATCGAGGCAGTAGAACACGAAGTGCTTAAGTGCTTTTTGAGGCTCAGCAGTCAAGACATAACATAATTGAAACTTGGAAGCTAAGCTGTGTGTGTGTGTTTCCTTTGTTCTTCAGGCCCAGAAGCGCAAACAGGACGGCACCCCGGATGGTCGCGGGCGTAAGAAGAAGCTGAAGCTCTAATGAGCCTTAAACTCCACCCCCACCCTTCTCGCTGATGGACGAGAGCTTCGGTAGAGCGAGCCATGCGTTTGTGTTACGGGTACCACTCATGTACTGTATCTACTCGCAGAAGCGCAGGATGGAACCTTGCCTCATTGTAGCTTGTCCTTTTTAGAAAGGCATAGTATTGTAAATTAGATCTATCTTTTAGTTACATAATGTTCTACGGCTGTGCAGTTTCCTTTTTTTAATCCCTTTTGTATCTGTAATTTGTGACTTAAATAAATGTATTTATGCCTGTTGGTTAAGTACCACATTCCATTTGCTTGTATCAAAAATAAATTGCTGCAATTTTTTTTTTTTTTTTTAAAGAGTCTTCAGTATTGTATATGTACCTACCTTTGAGTAGTCATCTGCAACATGTCTCTAATAAATGCCTTTTTGTTTTGTAAATCTGCACAATTCTGTCATCTCACTTAAGGGTTTTTCTGGAATAGCAATATACTTAAAATTGAGCAGTTTATAATTCTCATGTAATTTCTTCATAAAATTCAGATTGAAAGAGTTGGTCATTTTTGCACAGAATGCTAAACCGCTGGCTGTCACAATTCAGACGGCGGATGACGTGGTGCGTTAGTGTGGTATTCCTGTGCAGTGGTGAAGACGTGCTTGTGCGTCTAATTCCTTAATAAATGGGAAGGTGTGGAGAAACGAGACAGTAATGAGTCTTGCGGCTCTGATTCAGTAGTGCGGCATTACGAGCGGCAATTGCCAACAGCCTAGCTGCAGCACAAACTTATCTGTTTTTCCTTTTTAAAATATTTAATATATATTTAAAGAAAAGGGTTGATGAAGGTTTTATTTACGTTATGTATACTCCTCATACAGGCTAGTTCAAGTACTAAGGATTTTTTCCCTTTATGCTCGTTAACGAACAATAAATTATATTTTCTGCGAAGGATTAATTTTTAAACGCTGAAGGCATATAGTTTAGCCAACCTAACCACAATGGGGCGCTGTTACCTTTATTAAGTTTTTTACATTATTTATATATTTTTGCACTGACAGTCATTTCTGTCTCATCACTGTTTATTACGGTGTAAGAAGCGGTGAAGTAAATCTTTCTTTTAAATTTGTGTTGGCATTTCAAATTAGTGTATTCTCTCTTTGTATCTATACCCATAATGAGATCTCAGCTGTTGACATGTGTGCTTGTGTTTAACTGAGTTTTGTTCACAAGACGTCAGACGATTTTTGTCAGACAATAAATCATATGAGAAAATGAAATTACCCCAGTGCTTCCGTTTAACTGGCGACGAAATAGACTTTCAAATAGTCTAAGCGTGTGCTTAAGAGCTAAACTCTCCAAACACCTCTAGAACTTAACGGACCACTGAGATCTCTCTAGTCGCCGAAGTCAGGCGGCGGAGGATACAGGTCTTAAGTAGTGCAGCCATTCGGAGGTTGTTGAACCTGAGGAGTAACAGCTGGCAGAAGCACCCTCGAATTCTTTCTGCACTAGGTCACTGGTCGGCACCCTTGGGATTAATCTGCAATTTTTTTTTGCTTAAGTGCATGAATCATTGCAAATTCTGGTAACTACTTAGAGACTGATGGATTCAAGACAGACTTTCAGTTTGTTTCCCCGCAACAGCATATGGCATTAGTCAGACAAGCAGCTTGACATCCATATTTCAAGCCATAAATCCATATTTGCTCCACATATCAAAATTCACTTGTGACTCCAGCTGTCTTTGGCTCTCCTTGTTATGTTTCCATTAGGAGCAGTGATCGCTAAATAAAGAACTTAATTGGAGAGTAACACTTACAGAGATGGCAGTGATTGAAGTCAACCAAATGATTGGCATCTTTTGTAATTGCAGTGGGAATTAGTTAGCGCTGCTATCTGTTAACTTGAAGTGCAAAATAGACCCTGTAGCTTCTTTAAGAACTACGAACGTTACTCGTTGGCGTCATCGCTGTTGCCTGTCTGTGTGCGTTATGTTGACCTTGGACTGCTGCTATTCTTCTTTAATCTGTCTGATCTCAAGTCCAGGTAAGTTTGCATTTGGTGTTTAGCCCCTTCCACAAACAACTGAGTCTTTGCTTACGTGGTCAGGCTAATATCCACAGCCGCAGAGCCTCGCTTGTGACCTCGCTGTGACCTCCCTTTGACCTTGCTTTGACAAATCCTCTCTGTCAGCAGAGCCTGTCTCTCTTTCTACCGCTCGCCCCTAGCACCTACTCCAGAAGCAGAAATGCGCGTTAAATGCTAAAGGCAAGCTGTGTGTTTTTCAGACGTCACCGATCGAGCTTTGGATGCGTTCTAATCACGAAAATGTGAGGTGACGTGCGAGGCTGGAGAATTGATAAGCCACTGGGAAAGGCATGCGAGCCTTTCACGGCATCTCTGCTGCTGTTTGAATAATGGAGCTGCGAGTCTCTGAGCCCCAGACGGAGCCGTCAGAATAGTTATTAGCAGACGTGGCTTCTCCGATTCATCTCATCCTGCGTATAAAGCTGAGGCGGGCTTTTCTCTTTGGTTGGATTTTTTAGATTGTTGCGAGGCGTTACAGCACTGTGGGAAAGACGCAGGGGCCACTCCACTAAAGCTGCTCGTGATTTGGGTTCTTATAGGAAATCGAGATAGAGGTATATTTTCTCATCTGCATGTTATCTCAACCAGTCTTTCAGTAACGCATGTTTTTGTTTGAGTCAGGCCAGAGTGCCGAGGAATATACGATGTACACCAAAGTTTGCACATTTCATAACCAAATAGAGTTGTAGATATGTGGCCTGTCTATAGCCTTATAAACCATCAATTTGTTTAAAAGGAAACTCAATTATCAATTAAATCCCTCCCTCCCATTAGAGAGTGCAGTTATTAGTCTCATTCCTTCAGTATCATAGCCTGTTTTTGTTTGGATATCTCAGTCCTAAAGCGGATACGTCCTTGTGTAGCATCACTTCTATATCCTTTTCCAAACAGGTGATTCAAAATACTACAGTACAATTCTCTCTTTTATTCTCTCTCTCACTCTTTCTCTCACCTTGTTGGAGCATATGGAATGTGAAAGCAGGGAGTCATGCAGCAGGAGCTACATGACATGAGAAGTAGTATTGATCTGTCCCCTCCCCACCCCCCCTCCCCCTTTCCCTAGGCTCCGCCTCCTCCAAGCCTCTGCAGCATCTCAGCGCCTGACTACCTACTTTCACTGCCATTTGCTACAATGCCTGTGCCACTGGCCAAGAAACCTGCAGGAATCACAATCAATTCAGCCTCGCTCCACATAAGAGGCTTGGCAGGTCGGATGCAAACCTTTTATCAGTACTGAGCCACAAAAATAAAACAGAAGGAGAATGCAGAAGCAGCCTGAAAACACGGAGGCCGGGGGAGCCGATAGACCAGGCTACGGCGGTGCAGAATGGGTCCAAACGCAAATCCGTTTGGGCTCCAGCAGTACTTCCAAACCAAACTGAGGAGCCCTGGGGATTCTGTGACTCAAATCAGCCCTGTAAATGCCTTCCAGAGCATTCATGAACTCAAAACATTGGAGGCTGAAACTATTGGGCGTGAGGTTTTAATAGCACCCTGAAACAGACAGTTCTGTCCCCAGAGTGATGTCCATTGTCCTATCTTTTTTGTCATCTTGTGGCACTCTGCTGGGACAGATGGATCCGAGCAGCTTTTGAAGTGAGAGGCAGCAAATTAAAGACTGCATGTCTTTAGCTAACGGTGTGAGCGCAAACAACATCTCCGGCTGTTCCGAGCTGTTTCACTGCACAAGACGACGTCTCACTAATGTTTGCCCATTACAGGGTTGTGCTGTTTTGCATATGCACTAGAGGAGGACAACATGGCCTGCGCTGAGTCAGGCAGTCCAACAATGCCATACCTCCCTGTGAATCAGGGAATGAACAGATTCACTACCGTGTCTCCCTGTGAATCAGAGAATGAACAGATTCATTACCCTGTTTTCCTGTGAATCAGGGAATGAAAAGCTTCACTGAATCGTCAGATACACTGATATGAAGCTTTCGACAGATACCGTGTATAGAATTAGACCTTCTGAGAAAGGGCTGCGCAGTCTTGATTTATAGTTTTATTATCCATTTTTAACAGGTAAAAGGGGGTTTGAGGATATGCCGTAGGCACAGATCCAGCTTTTAGTAAAAGGCTTTTACTGCTGTACTGCTGGCCTGGTTGAATTTAAACATTTTTTATATTTTTTGATGTCATTTTATCCCCCACCCCCCACAAACCTGCCATCTTGATGGTCAGCTCAGGCATTTACTGTATGCTTGGGGCTATATTTAATCATTTATATGTTAACTAGTGTTCACTTTAGACTTTTAATTCATACTTTATAGAAAAAGAAAAATTACAGAAAGATTAATTAGTAGGTATCATTTGAATTTCAAGGCTTAGGGTTAAGGGTGACCAACTGAGAACTTTCAGTTACTTCAGTCTGCTCAGAAGGTAAGAGATGAGAATATGGAAAGATTATTGTTTTTGTTTGAATTCTTTTTATTTTATACACAGCGTTAGTTACTTTAGCAGCGAAGATGTGTGT
The DNA here is from genome assembly GCA_025802075.1 of Tenebrosternarchus preto. Lineage (NCBI taxonomy): Eukaryota > Metazoa > Chordata > Actinopteri > Gymnotiformes > Apteronotidae > Tenebrosternarchus > Tenebrosternarchus preto. The sequence goes on from JAOYMR010000008.1 coordinate 392,531, forward strand.
GTAGTTAATGGCAGTATGTTGTCACAGAGAGAGTGAAAGAAAGAGAGAGAGAGAGAGAGAGAGAGAGAGAGAGAATGAGAGAAGAAGGCTTTTTTCACCTGCACTAGGAAATGGCTGAATTTTTCCCAGCAGGTGAATGATGTCAGGAGTGCAGAAATGATTGGAACCCTTGATCAAATAACACACCAGTAATTCATTATATATTTTGGGAACTATTCCCAGAACGTAAGGCCTATAAGGATTCTAAACATCAGGGCTGTATGATGTAGGTCTCTATAATGCCTTCATACAGAGGTCACATCACATGTAATTGTTCTCTGTGGACGGAAAAGAGCAAGGCGTGGCACCATGCTGCTCATTCTGCCGTGACCTGCTGACACATGTGCGATTGTGCTTGAACTGACTCACGCAGACATTTAATCAGATTTGAGTTGATTGACATGGTGACTATGGAGATTCCCTGGTGTAAGCTTTTTTTTTTTTTCTTTAATCTAAAGTCACAGCAGCTTGGGAAGGGAGGCATGCTGAAACAGAGCCATCCATCTGTGTAATAGGCCTTGTCAAAGGTAAAAGTGAATCAGCGCTTCTCTTTAAGACGACGCGTCTGCGGATGAAAAGAAGGCGATAAGCCGTGAATGCAACACACCAAGCCCTCGGAGGCCCGGTGGCACGAAGATTCTCACCCACGAGCCAACGCTGTTCACGCCATCTGTCGCTGGTATAGAGCCTGACGCCTTCTCCTACCAGTTTCGTAACCCACATGAGCTGTTTCCTGCTTTTCAGTCAGCTTGTTTACAGTCACCTGGGCTCAGGAGTAATGGTGTGAATTCTTTCTGTTCATCGATTGCGAGGCTTGTGCTGGGTGCTAGTGGAAATAATACTACTTAGGCTAAAGTGGAGATTCTATCAGAAAATAAAAGGGGAAAAAAAAAACAGGTTGTGTACACACCCATAATAGATACTGTAGCTTAAGGAAATGTGACTTTATCTGCTCACTCTGGATAAAGTGACCTTTTATTGAAGGATTACGAAAATGTTTTTATTTGCAGTTTCCATTCCTTCTCTAGAGTAGAGTTTGCCCCGATCGTTTGGGGTTAATCCAACAAATGAGGTGCTTCTACATTTACCAGAACAAGAGCCAGAATCCACTCACACACAAAACACTTATTCTGTCATGGTCCAACCAGAGTTTTAGAGCTAAAGTGGCTCCAGGCCTAGGGATAGGAATCAACTTAAATGACCCTGTTAGAGGAATATTACTTTCAAATTAGCTGTGAAAAGTTAGCATATTTTCAAATCTGCCAAAACTCAAGAAGACTCCGTTGGGGATTTAAAAGGTTTTGACTCATTTAGACTGCGTACTATTTCTGAATGCTTGATGTGGACATGTAGTTTTGCTAGTACCAGTGAGGCCAGAACAGAAGCACAGAGATGTCCAAATTGAGAACAAATTTGGAAAATGTATTGAGATGCAATGGTTTAGTGACGGAGGCCATGGGTGTCAGAGCATGTGGGTTGAAAACAAAGTTGCTGAACTGAAGGATGAAGTTTTCAGCACCCTGGAGAGCACCCAGCAACAATGGGACAACACTTTTCTTTCTCTTCAGAGATGGTGTCACAAATTACTGTAAGGAAAAGCGCAATGTGACATTCATTTCCTTAAGAAATTATTCCTGTCAGCAGTTAGTGGGTTGGCTGCCACAAAAATCCAATCAGAGGTTTTAAAAAGCTGTGGTAGACTCTTCATTGACTTTATTAGGAATATCCTATTAATACATGTTGTGAAAATCTTTTTGTACTACATTTTAAGGATGAACTACATGATTCAGATGTGGTTGCACATGGAGGCCATTGAAGCAAACTGAACTTATTGTCATAGTCATGGAACCAGTTTCACATGCCTTTTGCTTTGTGACATGGTGCATTGTGTTGCTGGAAAGTTGCCATTGTAAACTGGGTAAATTGAGTCCATAAAGGGATGCACATGGTTAGCAGCTATACTCAGACAGGCTGTAGCATTCAAATGGGGCTTGACTGATATTGGTGGGGCCAGTGTTTGTCAAGAAACTATTTCCCACATCATTAAACCACCAGTAGAATCCTGAACTGTTTCCAGTTTACAGGCAGTTTGGATCCAAAAATTTTATGTCAAATTCTAGTACAAAAAATCTACACATTGCATTAGAAATTGAGAGTCATTAGTCTACGCAATGTGTTTCTACTCTGGAACTGTCTTTTTTTGGTCAGCATGTGCCTGTTTTAGCCTCAGGTTCCTGTTCTTGACTCTGAATTTGGTCTGCTGCTGTTGGTGCTCATCTTCCTCAAGGTGACGTGTTCTGTTTTGCGATCTTCTGTGCTCACCATGGTTGTAAGGAGAGGTTACTGGAATAGGGCCTAACCCTAGGTTACTGGAATAGGGCTAAGCCTAACCCTAACCCTAAACTCTAAACCCAGACTTCTTGTCGGTCATTCTCCTCTGACATCTATCTTTTTCTTTTTTTGCTTACAGGTCTTTCATTTGGTGATTGTTATTTATATATTTATTTTTCTCCATTATATATAAACTCTAGAGAACATCCATGTGAAAATCCCACGAGAGCAGCAGTAAATTTTTTCCTCCTTTTGATGTTTAATGTGAACATTAATAATAATAATAAACTTCATTTGTACAGCACATTTTAAAACACAAAGTGCTTTACATAAAATAAAGATTAATAAAAGATAAATTAAAGAGAAATGTGTAGATTGAAACAACAGATATTGCACAGTACATAAGTATAAGTACAGCAAATAAAAGAATGCATAATTTAAAGTAAAAGCATTTAAAAATGGAACCACATTACTATCCTTCAAGGAAATAAAAGTGCAGCTCCAGCAAGTACCACACAGTACATAATTAAAAGTAAAATACAGAATTTAAAAAATGAGCAAAATAAAGATACAGTCAAAGCAGAGCAATTTAATTAAAGGCCTCACAGAATAAAAGGTCTTAACTTTCTACTTGAAAGTATTTAAATCACCATGGGCCCTCAGGTCATCTGGAAGAAAATCCCAGAGTTTGGGGCCATGGCTGCAGAAAAACAGCTTCTTTAGTCGAGTACTCGGCACCACCAGCATGTCTTTATTGGCTGATGGGAGGGCCCTTAAGGGCACATGCCTTGTGATCTTACTGCTGAGGTAAAAAGGGGCAAGACCATGCAGACACTTTATAGTCAGCAGAAGGATTTTAAAGTCAATTCTGAATGTCACAAGCAGCCAGGGCAAATGTTTAAGAATCTCTTTCATCTTTGCATGTGCTAGGACTCAGGTCCCTGCATTCTGTACACTCTGGGTTTGGAAGAGTTTTCTGTGGGATTTTTTGCTAGCATCGCATTACCTATAGCCCAGATGTGATTATACAAATGCTTGCAAGAGTTTTTCATTATCAATTGCTATTATCAATTGCTATAATTCTGACTTTGCTATGGTATGAACATGATAGAATGATGGTATTTAAAGCTTAGCTCACAGTCAAACGTGATGACTAGGTTTTTGATCTTCTGTTGGGCCATACTATAGACACGAGATAAGCATCGATTTGCTCTCGTCCATTCCTAATGATAAATACATTATCTATCTATCTATCTATCTATCTATCTATCTATCTATCTATCTATCTATCTATACAGTATGTATATATATATATACACCACTCCCACACCCACCACTTCCCAGATCTTCTTCACCAGTTTATTGAACACAGCTGGTCCTAATTTCACTAATCACCTTGTCCCACTATATAAACCCGCAGGTTCTGCCAGTTCTACCCCTGCTGTCCCTCTACTGCTGAAGAAGAAGTGCTTTACTTTCACTTTGCTAAAGCTGTGCCTTCTGCTTTTGCTATTTTTCGTCAAGCTTTCTAAGTCGCTGTTTGCTGTATCTGCGCTATGGAGAATAAAGCTTCCTTCTGCTCCAGCCACGCCCTTCGCTCCTTTCATGCTGCCATCAAATATATGTGTTTATATAAAAAATTGTCTTCTGTCATTGTTGAGTTGCAGGAAATTATGACCCATCCAGGATTTTATGTCTTCTAGAAAAATCAAATCACTGGGATCTCAGGAGTCAGTAGTTAGGAACATATATAATTGTGTGTTGTTGGCATACTAATGAAACAAGATATTTACTGATGACTGTCATCACTGGATGCACACAGAGAGTAAAGAATGTTAGCCGTGTCAAAAACAGCCCTGAGGTCACGAAGGAAACGTATAGCTAGATAACCAGTGTCACGGTTTAGTTTAAGATTAGCTTAGTTTAGAACTTTGGTTAATGCAGTTTCTGTGCTGTGATGAGCTCTAAACCCGAACTGACAAGGATAAATTTTAATGAACTATTATTTATTCATTTTTAACTAACTACTATTTCTGTAATCTTGTAGGTGAACCTAAGGATGGAACACTGGAGATTGGTCTGTAATTGTTGAGATTAGCAGGATCTAATTTGCTCTTATTTAGAAGAGGTCTGACAGGTCTTGAGAGTCTGAAGGTATATTCCTTGATTAAGTGACTTGTTTAAGTGACTGACAATATTAACTAAAGCTCTTTAGCTCTAGCTGCATGATTTCATGCATTGTGCCGCTGCTACATGATTGGCTGATTGGATAATTATGCCTGTGAACACGTATACAGATGTTCCTAATAATGTGGCAAATAAGTATAAATGTTTACTGCATTTTCAACCAATAGCGTGTTACGATCACACACTCACTCCTACATAATCACACAGGTTGTGGTACTTGATCTGCCAAAATAGCCCACACAGTAAATCTCAACTCTGCTATTGGACCTACACAGACTTTCTGGAATCTGCTGCCGGACCCGTCTGCACTCTTGTCTGGTAAGCTATCCTTGTCATGCAGTGGCCTGGCCTCAGGCAATGTCCTGAGGTCCTGAGTATTGACACCTGTGGCACTGATCTTAGCTGTGCTGCCTCAGACATGTGCACTACTTGTCGATTGTGTTTTGATATTAGAATCTTAGTGCTGTGTTGAGCTGAGAGAATTGATAGTAGTTGTTAGGACGACTGAAACTTTAAAATTCTATGAATGTCTGTGTTTGCTGGTTACCAGTTCTTGGTGTGATAGAATAACTTAAAAAGGAAACAAAGTCACCAAACTATAATAATTAGATCAGACATATCTCAGCTTATTCATTGACAATATTTGCTGAATACATTATTTGTGGAAATATTTTGAATTGTTTCTGCTTTTCAGTGAATATGGACAACTAGTTCTAATATGTATGTAGCATAAAATGCTACATTTCTTTACCTTTGACAAAGTCTGAAAACCTGGGGGTACATGACAGCATCCTTACTCAGAAGCCATACTGCAGACAGGTGCTTTGGATCATTGTGGTCCAATACATTATTTGATGCTGTTTGTCTATAAGTGGTTTGGGTGATTGATTTTTGGAGCAAAAGCAGGTAAGAACAATCAGCAAAGAATAAAAGGCATTAACAGATCAATCCATTAGAAATCAAGATTCAGCAAATATTCTGTTGCCCATGACAAAAGAAAGGATAGCCAGGGAAGCAGCATTACACGCCCCTCTTAAACGTGAATCTGTGCTGGCATTTTAGCAGGTGGTGTAGTTGAGGGTGTGGTGATCTTTATGGTGGCTCTGCTATGGCCCAAAGAATAAGACTGCTCATGAATTTTACATGAGTAAGTTTGCACATTCTCTCTCTCTCTCTCTCTCTCGTTCTCGCACACACACACACACACACACACACACACACACACACACACATACACACACACACACACACACACACACAAGCACACACACACTTGCAATCATAGGAGGCAGATATGCAGATGCAATTTCTTGTGTCCAGTGCCTTTTA
>JAOYMR010000008.1:398516-428637 GCA_025802075.1 Tenebrosternarchus preto
CATTTTCTCTCTCTATGTCTCTGTAAATTATCTGTCTGTCTCTCTGTCTGTCTGTCTCTCTCTCTCTCTCTCTGTGTGTCTTGCTCTGTTTGTCCCCCCCCCCCCCCCCCTTTATCTCCTTTTTCCCTGGCTACTGCTTCCTTGACCTTTCTGAAGCATGGCTTTCCCTCTTGATGCTTGCTGGTAAGCTCATGCTAAACTCCTCCTGCCAGTGCTGGGGTTGATCGGAATCAGACGCAGCGGTACTCATTTTTGCTCTGCTGTGCTTCACCTCTGCTTCATGTGGCTGAGGTGCTGAGCTCTCCTTCTGCTCTATCTTTCTATTTCTTACTCTCCCTTTCACTCTTTGGGGTTTGAAGATGGAAAGAAGGATTCCGCATACAGTGAGAAGTGCTTGTTTAAGAAGATAACAGATTGGTAAGAGCATTTATCTGGTTCACTACATGGTGGTGTGATGGTTTCCTTATAAAGGTACATGTGTATGTTTATTTACGGAACTTTTGAAAGAAAAAGATGTGTGTGTGTGTGTGTGTGTATGTGTGTGTACACATGCATGTTTTAATTGTACATGCTTGAATGCAGGCATACACAGCCTGGTTTTGCTTTTTATAAATATCAATATGACAATATATAATGATAATATAATGTAGTTTGTATGTGTGTGCATGTCTGTGAATATGTATCTATGATTGCATTTACACCTGATGCATTTGTTTGATATAAGCTTGCATTTATCCATAGGAATAATGCCAAGTGGTATTATTATTATTATTATTATTATTATTATTATTATTATTAGATGGCATTGAATGAAAATGGTACTTTCTTTAAAGTTTGAGACCAAAATAAGCAGAGGGAAACAATCTGTTGCACAGACAGATTAGACATAACAGTAGAGTTGTTTTCTACGGTTTTCTGTTCATTACTAAACTACTTGTCATTTATATATATGTGATATATATGATCACTTAACTTTGAAACCTCACAGTTTGCCTTTAAATTCCTCTTAGTATTGGTTTCATTCTACACTAAAGCCTCAGATTTGGTACCTCTGAAAATGGGCAAAGACTCAGGAATCTGATATTAGAAACGCATGGATCTTAACCTTGACTCAAGTTCATAACAACCCAAAGTTCATATTAATGCCATTTAATATTAAAGGGGCATTTCATGTTGACACCGTTATTCGCTGACACAGATCAGGTCTTTGGGACCAGTTAACTAGCTACTCCTTAACGGGTGGACACTCCTGAACAGCTCAAGAGTTTTCATCATTTACAACATGGTCATTTAAAGCAACGGGCAAAAAAAGTTAGGCCATTTGTGTCTCATTTTAATGATTCTCTTAAGCAAGCTAAATTGGTCCTCTACAGCTCACCGAAACCTCACATTTATCTTCTTTTTACAGCCATACAGGCTCCTGTGCTGTGTTCCCACAGTAACTGAGCCCTGCTTTCTGCCCAATTTAACCCATTTTACCCCTTCAGTGGGTGCCTCGTGTGGTGTGATGGTAGCAGTTAGCATGGAATTTACTGCTTAGCCATTAAAGTATATGATTGCCCAAATGGCTGTCTGGAGATGGACTGCTGTGCAGATAAACCTCACTAACATACCTCACTTCAGCCTGGCCAAAGATAGATTGGGCACATTTTGCATGTCACCTTGTCAATATGCCTCAACTATTCTCTCTCTCTCTCTCTCGCCCTGCTCTTTTTCTTTCTTGTCTCCCATTTTCTCTCTCTCCCGTCGCTCATTTACTCTCACTCAGAAGATATCATGGCCAGTAATGTATAATTCACAGCTGACTGATAGCAGCCCATAATTAATTGTCCTGTGCTGGGCAGTACTCTAGATGGAGAATGAGAAGGTTGGCACGCAAATAAAAGCCTGAGTAATGAGTGAACTCCCGTAACAAGTTCCTGTGGCCATAAATAGCCAACAGTTGAATTCTTCTGACAGGACATGATGTGGTCGTGTTCTTGTTTAACTTCTAAAGTGCAGCGTGCCTAATTAGAAGTGTCACAATTTCTTCAGTGTCTCATTATAGTGACCACTGGTCAGTTTGCAGAGGACACCTCTGTGTGTTGTAACTGATTTCAGCTCTTAAATTCTTATAGAATTTTTGTTGGGTTTCTGGCATTTAATCATTTTTAAATTCAACCAGCCATTCGGCTTCATGTTTGGAGTTTTTTTCTTCCTGAATTGGCCATAACCCTCCAAAAAGGGGAGTAACACTTTACAGTTTTTCATATATAAGAAATGTTAAGTTCTAATGTTATAATGCTGGAAAACTGAGGCTCCCCCAAATGTCCCTCCAGTTAGTTTTAAAACAGGCAATTATTTTATTCTAAAGAGATGTTCAGATGTGTTTTTTATTACTTTGATCTCAGTCACCATCCAGATGTCATCAGACAGCCCAAGGCTTGTTCACAGTGCTATTCACCCCTACATACATGCTTCATAAGATTTTATAAGGGTATTAATAAACTATAGTGGCTTTATTCCCTCATAAGCTCATGGCTAAATGAGTGATTAAGGATTTACAGTCTGCTTTGCTTGGCTTTCCTGTTTAAAACAGTAACCAGAGCAGCATTCAAACCATTACTTTATGAATCAAATACGAACACTAATACATACTTCATGGTTGGTTTGTTTTTTTTCCCTGTTTTTTCCCATTTTCGTACGGGGCCAAAATATATCAGCTGTCAGCTGTATTATGGAAAGCAGTACAGTAGAGGGTGATGCCTGCACTGAGGCTGACAGCTTGGGGTGGCCGTCTCACTTTCACCACCATTGTTCTCCTCAGTTCTCCAGTTCCTGTGAAGAATTATAGTTCCTCCGATGCCTCAAAATGCAAGGCATCTGCGTCTCTGGCAGCTGTCTGTTCAGACCGACATTGACAGGAAGCAGCAGCAGCTGATCATGGATGCATTCCAGAAAGATCTCTGCTCTCATGAATATTCACCATGTGTAATACAAATGTTCATCCCTCTCTTTCACTGGCTTGCTGAGGTGTGCTGGTGGGTGATGGTTGTCTTGGGGGAATTGTTGAAGGGTCTGGTAGCTCTATTTGAAATACCCACTCAGTGACAAGTTGACATTTAGAACAGAGAATACTCTGAGTGCTTTGCAAAAAATGCTAAAACCACCCAACTCTCATTCAGTTCCTGATTTAGAAGTTTGAAATATTGTGCCTTCTTTGAAACTTTTAAGGGAGCAGTCTACCCAAGGACAAACCGAGGGTGAGAATAATCGTCAGGCAAGCCATATAAATTCTGACCTCTCATCAAACCAAAACCCTGTATTATTAGTCACAATGCTGGACATGGTTAGTCTTTATAAGGCTTTGCCAAACTTGGAGTCAAAGCTCTGTGTTGGCCTCCAGGCAGAGCCCAGCAAAAGCAGATACAGCTTAAACATAAAGAACAGAGGACAGATCACCTTCTGCAGACTCCCCCTATAATTCCACTGGACTTGATCAACTTGTCTGTCTCACTGTTCCTTATTAGGACTGCAAAGATTATATTAATTGGAGATTTAAATATAAGCCACATGTTCTGGTACAAGGCGCGGACTTGGGTGTCAAAGGAATATCCTAGAATTTTTCCAGTCTAATCTCCATTTATACATGTTCAGATATTACAGAGAGACAATCGTTTTGACATTTTCCTGTACTAGAAAAGAAAACCCGTTAATTCAAAAATGTATAATTGAAGCCCGAAGGCAGTTGTTGAAGTCTGCTGATAAGCATTTGAAATACGTGATAAATTTAAAACTACTGTACAATAGTAAACATTTTAAGAGGAGACAGACACGAAGGAACATGTTGCCAAAGCTAGTTTTATACAGTTTTATCCAACTTTGACACTGGAGCAACACACTAATGTAATGTGCGGGTGATTTGGGAAGAACGCAATCGCAAGTGAGAGACAGAAAACCAACATAACCAACGGGAAATACAAACTAAAAGGGTTTAATGAACAACAAATGCCACAGGAAGACACCACAGAATACCTGAACAAACAAAGACGATGACAATTAATACATAGGTAAACCACATGAACAGACTGACATTACTAAACGAAACAACAAGAAGAACTAAAGAACGAACAAAGGAACAGAAGCACTCAGTGACAGAGAACGTTAACAATGAAACTAGAATAACAATATAGAAATGACAGAACGACTAACACAAAGCCTGGGCAGGAGCACAGACAACTAAGAAGCAGGGAAGACTTTAGAAACAAAGAGGCGTACATGAACTAAGAAAACCGAAAACGAACTTGACAATGAAAAGCAGAAATTGCAGACAGGCAAAGACTAAAGAAACTAAAAGGAGATATGAAGAAACAAACTAAGAAACTACACAAACCAAACGGTGAATCAGGAATATCAGCAGGAGGAAACCGACAGTAAACTAGATAAAATGAGAGCAAAGCGTGAACCATAACCAACACCTGAAAAATAGCAATAACTGCACAGGGACTAGTAAAGCAACGAACAGCAACTAATACATGGAATCCAGGAGTATAAATATACACACAAATCACTAAACTAGGAACAGGCGACAAGCGGAAAAAACACGGAAAGGGATTGGGGCGGAAACAGAGGGGCGTGGACGTGGGGGCCGTGACGCCCAGGAGGGGTAGATCTTACAAATAAAAGCACTTTTAAAACCTTTTCCTGTGAGTCTGTGGTATACATGCATGTGGTAACTAGCATTATTGTTACAAATTCCTACCTCTAGAAATATATCTCCATCTCTGAGAGATTGAATTATACAGATTTATAGATGTACAAATGCATTTGGCTAATATATATATATATATAATGTGAACAACAACTAATGCTCTTTGTGCTTTTCCTATAAATCCGTGTTTTTTGCATGGGAAGTGTCTAAATTATTGTCTGTGGAATCATAGCAAACTGCAGGAATCAAAAGTAGCCAAATAGGCTGGAAAACTGGAATATTCCCTTTAACAGGAAAAGAGGTCTTCCAAAGTACTGTACTTTCAGCCTTGTACTTTTCAGGTTATTTTGTGTAGTTGCTTATCCTCAGCTTTGCTGCATAAAAGTGGTGTAGTGCAGTAAGCACTGGGTTTTTGGATTAGCCTCGGATCAGTGTGGCTGAACAACCAGAGAGGACTGCCTGATGGTGCCGTTTTGCCAGACAAAGCTTTCATATACTCAGCAGAGAACATGTTGAACACTAATTAATGCAGACTTGGTATATATAAAACAAATGAAAGAGTTAGCAATGGAAATAATGACCAGGCAATGTTGGAAATAAGACAAATTTCTATTTGTATTCCATTATAATTGAACAATCCATGCTGAATACTTGTGACCAACAGAACAAATGTTCTATCTTTATTTTTCTACAACCTGAGTACTCCACACTGGAAATTGTTAGTTATTACCATTTATCCAGAAGGACAGTATGATGTTTTTTTCAGCTGGTCTTTATTCAGTCAGTCACAGACTGCATATCTTTATGGAGCCTGACATATTCATTGGTTCTGCGCAGTAATTGACTCTTTCTTTAATTCATGTCTGCCTGGCTTTAGAAACTGACAAAGATGGACCATGATTAAATTGTCGCTACACTGTTTTCTACCACAACGCAAACATACTGACTGTACTGGCTACTGAAGAGTATGCTACAGTATATTCCAGATGCTTGCCTGTTGAAAATGTTTCTAATCTTACCTACCAAAAAAACATTTAATATTAGGTACTTCATAGAGTTTGGATACAGCTAAGCACCCATCTTATGACAGGAAAGTGTGTCATTACTGGTGTATCATTGCCATTTCTGACAGTTTTAGAGTGAAAACCGTTCAGAAGAGACATTAAAACATTAAGGAAAAGCTGCTGCCATCCAGTGGTTTCAGTCTTTAGTCTGTATACACAACTTTCCCATTTAGAGCTAATCTGTCATGCCACTCAAACCTCGTTTCATAAAAGTTTGAAATATTGGTCCCATAAAGTTCCATGATATGTTTTCTGTATGTTCTGACAGAGAGATATTATGTAATCTATAGCTCATGGGTCTCCTTCTTTCGAAGTTTTCAAGTGTGCCTATTTTAGAAATGTACATTCTTCTGTTTGACATATCCATTCCAAGGTAGATCATTTTAATAATGTGTTTTGGGAAAACAACTGATAGCAAAATAAATGAAAACTCTCAGATAAAACTGTCTTCTGAAAAAAGCAGGATGAAACCAATAAAGCATTTTAAAATGACCACAAAGCACCTGGGAACCAAGTCTCAAAGGCACATCTCTAATTACCAACATAAACTGAAGTAAAGCTTTTGGAAGGCAGACCTGAAACCTATAACAGCATTAATCAGTTCTCTCCCATTCTGTGTTTATTCTGCCGTCGAATGTCTTTCACCGGGCACAGTTCGTCTAATCTTCTGCTTCTTGAAAGGTCTGACGTGTGATTCGCGAGTCAATCCCACACTGCAATTTTATCATTACTGTGAATCAGCAGTTGAAAATACAGTTTTATGAGCGTGTTTGTCTTTGGAAATGGGATGGTGCTGTCAAACCCTGAACATCCACCCCTTCGCCTGTCCTTCGCTATCAGCTCAGGGGAAATGGATTGTCTACCCGCTCCTAAAATCAATTTAAACTGTTGTCAGCACTCAGTGCCCCCATCAGAAAGTGCCAATGCAGAACGACTTGGGTATTCACAAAATGAAGAAACTCACAGCCTCATAAATACAGCTGAGGGAGCTGCTCTTTACTGCCTGTACTGAACAAACAGACTGCACAGGAGACTGAAAAATCCAGACCTCGGGGATTATCACGATTCTTAACATTTCCATGTTTCTGTCCCTTAATTATGTAGCATAAAATTACCTTTATTGTTGTGGTGAGTATATGTATTATTGTATATTAGCATTATTGCGTTTTAACTGTGTTTAATAACCAATGCAAATATATTTATGTGAAAATATATGCTGGCAGGAGATTAATTGTCTTTAACTCCTTCAACATCTCCATCAAATTACCTGCAGCATTGAACAAAGGAGCTCTGAAAAACTTAAATGTCACCATTTTTCAGACACCTCGGTGCATAAGTGCAGACAACCTTGTTGCTTATTGAAATTCATTGAAGGTTGTGGTGGTGAGGGGAGAGAAGACACTAATTTTTTGTGGCGTGGTCGGTGGGAGCTGTGCCATTTGTAAAAACCCCCAAGTTTGAATGAATTCACGTGAAATAAATGTTAACTGTGCTGACAGGCCATTAACACAGGCATGTGTTTCTGATTTAATGAGGGTATGGTGAAATGGCAGGGGAGGTTGCTGTGTCAGAAGGGGCTGAGAGAGGTATTCTCTCTGGCTAACAGCTGTCAGCTGGTCATCTCCATTTCCCCAGTGGTTTTCTTGTCTTTCCCTCAGGCCCGCAATGAGACCGGTCTTCTGTTACAGCTCGGTTAGCCATCACAGGGAAAAAAAAAAGACTTCTAAAACCACCCACTCACAGTCCAACACTTCACTTGCGACCATAGACCACGCCTTCCATCTTTGGTTTATCAGTTATGGTTTGAATAGTGAATGTGAAATAGCAGAAAAATTCACGCAGTTAGGACTGGAGTCAGTGTGCTCTGTTAGCTGGAAAGGAGGAGTCTTTCTCGCAGTTATATCATATGTTACTGGACAAGATGCATTTTATGCATGAAGGCTATGGTTTGAAGATCTGTATTGCAGAGTGCAGCATGATCTGGTCACCATAGCAGGTGTATTGCTACAGTCATGTTGGTGTTCTTTGCTTCCTTTCAGGGTTTTGGGGTTTCACTTCAAGAGCTAAGTAACTTCAAACGAGAAGAATTAAAATGAAATTGGGAAATGTATCTAATATGGCGTCTATAGTGTAAAATCATCTGATTAATTCACAGCACGCCGTCGTTTTAACAGAGGATTAGCACATAATGGGGGTTCAATGTAAGAGACTCCTGTTATGAGCTAATCGCCTACCACTCTTTTTCTAGCACTCAACCCAAATGTCCTAATCTAAAGGAATGCTTAAAGTAAGGTGGTAATGCTGCCAAGATTGAATGACATTTGGTAAGGGCCATAGCATATGCAAAGGCTATTAACGAATGCAAATTGGTTTGCACCAACTTCGATTCCAACCATATAACCTTCCTTAAAGTCCTTTATAAGAAGCTGTAGGAAGTCTTTTATAACCATCATTAATCCTAGTGCTTTTGTTTCTGTCCATTGGAATGGAAATGCTCTCTAAAATCAAGGAGTGGTAAGAAGAGACTCGCTGAACATTGCAAAATCCGATTTTACAGCTCAGCAGTGTGTTTATTAAGGTCAGTAAACAAGCACAGTTCATGTCAAATATATTCTTCAATTGCATGACATTTCTGCTTTGGCTTTATAAGGTGTGTATTAGCGTTATTTAGGAAAAGGCTAATTGTTTAGGACACTTAAGCTCTGACCCTGCTTTTGGAGAGCAAGGCCCTTGACTTCATCTCCAATGCTAATGTAACACACCCAGCAAAAACTTTTTTTCCAGAATATAAAAATATTAAGCTAAATACATCAGGTGGCATTCAAATATTTGTTTAAGGCCTTTTATGATATGTTGTTTATTTTGGATATTAATATCTGTGGATATCTGTGGGAATAGGCCTTATGCACTTTTCTCAGCACAATGTTGAACGAGGGAGCAGAGAGACTGTGAAGCTAATGAACTCACCCTTCCTGAAGCTCCGTGCACAAGTTGAGGGTAACGTGACCCTTTTAGCAGTAGAAGTTGAGAGGCTGGAACACACGGAGCACGGCCCTTTAATGACATGTCTTTCTGGGTTTGATCCACCCAGAGAGAAGTCTTGGTGGGCTATTGAGATATTCATCTCAGACTCGGCTTCTGACTCAGCTTCGGCCTCTGACTCAGCCTCTGATCTTCCCTCTCTCTATCTCTTTCTCTTTTTCTCTTTGTCTTTCCCATGTCTCTCTCACTCTGATAGCCCTTTTTTTCTCTTTTGTTCTTGCTTGGGATACATGGTATAGGACAGTGGTCCCTATCCATACACTTGGAGTGCTACAATCATGCAGATTTTGACTCATCTAGCTCGAACATTTATGCCAAAAGCTGGCAATAGATTCAGGCTGAATCAGACTCTTCCGGATACAGGACAGTTGGGTTTTCTTCTCTATCAGCTCTTGAACCTTGATTTGTAGATCTAAACATTCGTCTACAGCAAACTATTTTTTCTGTGGTTTAAAATCCAGTGCAAAGTGGATTCTGGGCCTCCTTTGGAAAAAAACTAAACAAATTGTTATTGAAAAACAAGATGAATCATTTAGTTTTGAGCTTGGTAAAATATTATGAAATTACATTTTTTGATGTTTTCAATGATTCAATGTTTACTGTGATTGGGATGCTTTCCATAGATTCATTCTAAAGTGATGCTTCATCTGCCTGCCCTCCCAGTCACCCAAAACTCTGCCATATATCTCTGGAACTGAGGAAATGACTTCTGTCGTTCCTGTTTCTCTAATCTGACACCATCTCACCATCTGTACATGCGCACAGTGCTTCAAACCATGAAAAGATAGAGAGGGGAATATTCCTTGCATTGTGCTTCAGGGCAGAATGTCTCAATGCATGCTGGGAAACACAATCAATGTATTTTCGGCTTGGCCCTTTGATAGCTCATGAAATGAAGGGATCTGTTCTCTCGGACAGCAGAAAAATTGTTTTTACATGGGCATGCAGATTCACATGCATGCTTGGCATAGGCACACAAACACACACACACACACTCTCTCATTTATACATAACATGACTATCTTATTATGGTTTCCTATAGATAGCTAAAAGTATCTTGTGAAATAAGCATATGTTGTATTTAGTGTTGTTCAGGTTTTAATTTAAGGTCATTGCTGTCACTTTAGTTACATCTGCCCTGCATTAGTAGTCAGGGTGTGCAGTAAAGAGGAACCAGAGTGGTGACTATGAGTCAGCATTTGTGGACGTGAGTAAGAAAGGTTATTAAAGTCACATTGCCTTTTGTATTATTTATGTTTGAAAAAAGCCATTCCACATTCCCCCTCACTTAGAATGTGTATATGCGGTCTCGAGCCCCTGTCTGGCTTCTGGGTCAGAGTAGCATGGCTTTGTGCCAGGCCTCAGTAGAGAGTAGAGATGCAATGCAGATGAGCTTTAAGGGTAAACTGCTGGGTTTTCCCACCAATTGGAGGGGAGGCTAGATCAGTCTAGTGACGGATCTTGTTGGATTTGATTCACCCTGAGTAATGATCCATGCCGCCTGCTCTCTCTGCCTTGGTTCCACTGACTCTCCTTCTCTGATAGCATCAGACGCCTTTAAAAACGCTATTAGTGTTAAACGAAAGTGTTATCTTAGAGCAACATGCATCATTTAGTCATTACAGGTCATTACAGATGTCTCTGGATCACCCAGACCAAGAGAGCTAACTACCCCTTTAACTAAATTGAACATGGTTAGGGAGGTTGATATTGTGTGCTGTATCAGGGTGAGTATTTTGATAACCAGAGACGTAATTACACACATAATTACGTTTGCTGAATGCATGCACCAGAGCGAGTACTTTTGTGTATAATATCCACAATATCCAGCACGGCTTTGTACGCTGTCAATTATTATTCATAATCTGATGTTATTTCAAAGAAAACCTTTGACATGTATTTGTTGTAATCATGTGATGATTAGCTGTTTGACAAACATAATCATTGTCCTTTGTTTGACTCAATGCCAGTAAACAATATTATTTTGCATCAATTTAAATAAAAATGGACCCCCTGGTGTTCCTCTTCTAGCTGCTCAGATAATGCATGCTAATAGAGTCATACATATGACACGTTAATCGAACCCACTTGCCAACGCCTGGTTTTTCTCGGAGAGACCCGATTGTTGGTGGACACACTCAGGGCACCCTTTTGTGCTCCCAGGGTCAAAATTATAAGCATTTAACATAAAATGCATTTGTTATTGGATTTTTATTCCATGATTTTCATGCACAAAAAAGCATCAGAATGCAGGAATCAAAGTCTCTTAAACTCCAGTTTTGCCAGTAGAGACATCCAGGCTTGGGGTTTGAAGTCAAAAGGTTGGCAAACATTTCTTTCTTTCTTTCTTTCTGTTTTTCTTTCTTGCTTTCTTTGGATCCACATTAGATACCACTAAGGTAGCAGCTGCTCTTCCTGTGGTCCACACACAGCAAAACATTAAACAGACAATCACATGTAACAAGTCCTAGTATAAACAAGTCAAATAAAATCAAAACATCACAATAACATCAATTTACATTCCGTCTTGGGTGTTCAGGTCATTTTAATACAATGTATATATTATAAGTCTACCATATATTGCACATATGTTCTGGGTTTTGATTTAAGTAGACTGCTCCTACTAAAGTGATTATGTTGATATTTTTTCACGAGTACAGACAAATTACTTAGTCTACTATAAGAGGTATTCCTGAAGAAATCCATAAAACGTTTGCCAGCCCCTCCTCTCCTCTGAACCTTGTGTGCTATCTCTGTACACTTCCTCACCCTTACCGAACAGGTTAGTACAAGAGCCTTGTGGAGCTTAGATGGATGTTTTTTGGCTGCACCCAACCAGACCGGGGAGCAGTAATTAAGGTGAGATTAAACTACTGTTTACTAGCACTCTAGAGGCAGGGCTAACAACGAGGAACGTCTTGCATGATGTTTGTCTATCTGTTTTTTAAATAATATTTTCCTGCCTTGATAAGTGCCCATCAGCTGTTACACTAAAGCAGATGTTCCTCTTGAACCTGTTCAATAACTGTGCCTAGAAGTGATAGGTACATCTGATTATCTTTATTCTTGGTATGTGTAGCTCTGAACATCACATGTTTGGTTTTTGTTACACTCAAAACAAGTCTTTCACAAATCCAGTCAAGTAAATCCAGTCAAGTAAAAACAAGTATTTCACAAATCCAGTCAAGTAAGAGCAGCAGTTCAGAATGAAGTGTACTCCTTAATTTGTTATTTGATGCAACTTATATTGTTTTATAGTATAGCAGTATGTTCAAACAGAGTAGCTACACCACAGAACCTTGGACAAGCCACTGGAATAGTAGTCGTCAAAAAACACTTCTTTAAGGCATGTCACACTGGACACATTTAATTAACATTTTAGAAAACTACCACTAAAAACACAGACTGGATAAATGGCACTTCATCCAGATGTTTGTTGTTGGGTTCTGAAGTGTTTTTTCATTAATAGTAACCTATGATCTACAATATCAATTGTAGATACAATTGATTCAATTGTAAAGTGATACAGTTCAACCATCATTTTCTTGTCAAAATAAGATAAACATTTTTGACAGAGCTGTGCACTTAAAGAGCTCTGCCTTATAGGCATGTGGGAAATCAGAGTTTCATTCATTAAGTGAAAAATAGTGAAATATGTTCAAGAACAACTTTTTCCATTAACTTGCTCAACACTGCTAGAATACTAATGGGCCTGCTGTTAGTAGAGAAACTCTCCAGTTTGTTTTAGGAAGAGGGACAACCTTAGCAAACTGCCATACCTGGGGCAACAACCTCTCCTTCTGACTCAATAAAAAATACGACAGATTGGCAATGAAATTCTATTTGAAACCACTTTAATGAACTGTCCACCCAGATTACCCACACCAGCTGGTTTATCATTGTTTAGCCCAGCAAGTGGCTTTTCCACCTTTCCAATTTAGACAGAATGAAACTCAAAAACACATGGTTTGTTTCTTGCGACAGAAGTGGTTATTATTTGGTCTTCAATGCAGTAAATATACTGCATTGAACACACCAGTCCCTCTAGGGGAGCCCATTCCCTTAACTTATCAACTTTGTTCATAAAATGGTCATTGGAATGATTTGCAGTGTCCTTAGTTCTTGTTAAGAAAATTCCATTAACTTCAGTGAAAGAAGGAGTAATATTTTTGACTCCTGTTATTTAATTCAGGGTTTTCTCATGTTTGTTACCATCAACTTTCCTCTCCTGAATTTTATTTTGATTATATTCATTCTTCTTATTTCTGTTTGCAATATAACTATATTTTTCAATGCAGTATATTTGCCTCTTTTCAGTTCTTTTAGAACTTGCTGGGATTTTATTCTGTTTGCCACTTTTGCACATACACTAACCTCTTCAGCATCAGTGATACTTGATTACCGTAGTTCTTACTGTAAATGTTCTTAATGAGATATGTTGATCAGCCATGGAGAGAAACAGTACATACCTTAAGGGCTTCTTGGACCTCATTTCCTGTCAGCACATGGTTCCACTCAACATTTTCTATATCTCTAAAAAACTCATTTTCACAAAATGTTCTATATGGCCTTGTGCACGGTATTTGAATCCCAGTTTTGGAAGTTATGTTTTTGCACTACAGTCACAATATTGTGATCATTGAAACTCACTGGGACATAATTCATTAGTAAATATGAGATTAATTCATGGAGCAGATGTGTGTCCAGCATAATTACAAAACATTCTAACTGACATATTTACCTCCTGAGTTAAATTATAGATGAATGTAGCACTGTTCAACTTTTTTCTCAACAGGCATGAATCTGACAGCCAGTCTATATTAAAGTCACTAAGGTCAATAAATTCTTTACCAATATCTGTTACCTTGCTCAGCACAGGGGACCCATAGATGCAGCAAGCAAAAATTGGTTTACAAGGAGGAAGATGGACCTCCAACCAGAGAGCCTCAATATTAGTAACCATCATACCCAGTCTAACCTTAATGGGTGTCACGTCGCAACGGCCGCCCAGCTCCCAAGCCACGCCCACCAATCACCACCTAACAAGATCCCAATCACCAGTGTATTAGGCACACCTGGCGCTCGTTCGCCAACGGACTATATAGACTCACACCACACGCAGCTCAAACGCTGCACGTTATAGCCACGTTTGTCCGCTTGCCTCTCAGCAGTCTCTTAGTCTTGCTGTGTTTGTGCGTGTTGCAAACTGCTCTTATTGCTCAGCCTCGCCGGCATCACCGGTCTCAACTGTTCATTTGTTTGCTATTGTTTGCTTGCTTGCTACACTACTGACAACCCTGTAGCGTCTGCCTCTGCTCCCTCCGCCCTGCCATCACAATGGGAAAATAGTCTTATTGCTATAGTTCCACCCAAATATTCCTATTATTTCTAAAAATGTTGAAACCTGGTATGTCAACCCCCCATGTCTGTTACTGGGTGATCTAAATATGTTTGAGACACCAAGTACATTGATATTTTCTCTGTTAATTGAAAGTTAGATATTTCATCTGCTTATTTGGTAAACCCCTGACATTAATCTGATCTGTTCTTAAGCCTTTTCTTGGTAGAACCCAATGCTCCCCCAGTTAATATCAGCCAATGATCCAACTTGGTTTAGAGTGTAGCAATGGCCTGAAGAAAGAAACTGGGAAAACATCACTGCTTTACTTGTGGCACAGCCGTAACCCAAGCACAGAGTAACTGAAACTGATGGGGGAAACAGGGTAGAACTTCTGGAACATTCTAACAATTAAACTAGAAAGGGTTTATTAATAAATCAGTAACATACACAAATCTAAACACCAAACCACACAAAGATGTGTTTTAAAGTTCAGCCTGTGGGAAGGGGCACAGAATTATGGACTGATAGATTGGGGATCTTCTCTCCACTCTGTCTCTGCTCCTTGGCTTCACAATTAGACAGTTGTTGCCTATGATAAAAAATTAAGTGAATCATATTTGAGTAAATCATAATTAAGCGAATCTTAATTGTTATCTTTGTGATCTCTGGCCCTCCTGTATAGTGGTGTTTTAACACTTTTTGAACTCAGATGATCACATAACCTTGCAACTCTCTTGGCAAGTATGATCCAGATTACTTTAGAAAATTAGTTTGCAAAAAAAGAATGGACTATAGCAGTGAAAAGCACCATATCTATAAAAGAATGGGCGCTAGCAGTGGAAAGCACTATATCTGTAAATGCTACTGCACTAAGAAAAGCTTTCTCAAAGTGATTTTCTCATCCTTGTATAGCTACTCTGGCTTAAACTTTTAAGACTCAACATTAGATTCTGCAGTGCTGCATCACTGTTTAAAAGTGAAATGAAACATTAAAGACATGTCAAAGGCTCTTGGAGTTTTATACACTTTGATTATTTCTATATTTATATCAAAAACCCTGAAAGATGGGAGAGATAAGAATGAAATTAAAATGTCATGTCAGCTCATTTTTATCTCTGGCCATTTCAAATCAGCAGCTTTTTGAAGCCTTTCAGTGAAGCTACACATAGAACTTCTGTGTTAGTTCTCAGTCTTTCTCCTTCTCTACACTGTGTGTGTGTGTGGGTGTGTGTGCACGTGTGTGTGTATGTGCAATCTGTGGATGTGCTTTGATAGCGTGTTGTGGGACTGTGTACATTAAATCACCACGTTTATTAGCTGTTGGCTGTCGCAGGGCAGATTTTGCTGGAGGTCAGATGTAATGTTCTCGGTAGGAAGAAACATATTGAGTCATTTAGAGCACCTGCCTGAGTCTTCTATCTTCTATTGATTGTCAACCTGTCAAACCAATTATGAATGAATTCATTATTATTAGGACAATGTATTATTAATGAACTGTAATAACTACTGATGACTGATGGTTTGTGTAAGTGCGTGTGTGGCATGTCTGTGCGTGTTCAAGTACACGGTGGAAGAATTCGGGCTTGAGTCCCTTGAGAGTGGTAAAACAAACTGCAGGGTGTGTGACTGTACTTCTGGTCCACACACAGCCCAGAGAGGCAGAGGTCAGAACAGTTTTGTGTTTTTTGTTTCTAAAAGACTACAGTAGCTCTTAAATTTCTTTTAATTAAATGGCACTGTGGTTAAACGGTCGTAGAGTGCTTTAGCTCAGAAGCAGTGTGCTCACATGTGTCACTGGCCATGAATAGGCAATGGCATAGAAGTGATGTTGATTTAATAATTAATTATTAATAATAGTATAATGACATAACAATGATATTTTCATAATGATGACATCAGTAAATCTATATATCAAGTATATCAAAGTGATAAGCTTCTGACATTTCCATTTGCTGGATGTTTACTTCGCTAATTACATACAAATGAAGAATGTCTTCTGGACATAACATAACATAACATAACACAACACTACACAACATTAAAAAGGGACAGAAAATGTTTTTATGTATTATTGTTTTTGAGGCACATTATACATATTATGTTATACTTATATTTTTATATGCTGTAAAATATTTGAAGACATTTGAAGGGCACTAGGGATTACATTTACAGCATTTGGCTGATGCTTTTATCCAAAGCAACTTACAATTGTGACTGGATACATCTTGAGCAATTGAGGGTTAAGGGCCTTGTTCAGGGGCCCAATAGTGGCAGCTACTAGTCGAATGTCTTAATCACTGAGCTAATCACTACCTGGGTATTACATTACTGAGGTGTTATTCCAGAAAAGTGGAATGACAAAAGTGAGTTATTAGTTTACTCTTTTGTATTTTCTTTAAATCTAGAGATCCTAATAACCAACCAATACAGTAACCAACCAATGCCAAACTTACTTTCAGTATTCCTGAAGTTACTGATCTTGAACTTGATACTCTCTTATTCTCCTTTAGAAGCAGAAAGCTGAATAACTGGTGAGATGTGTGTGCTCGCCTGCTCTTTCTCTTTTAAGTCAGTGCTCCAGTGTGGAAGAATGGAGGTGATTAGGAATAAATTTGTTCCTGTTTGACTTGATTTTCTTGGAAGCTGACTGACAGCTCATCTCCTTTGAGAACTTTCGAGCTCGAAGAACAAACCGAGGAAGAATAGCAGTTTGGCGTATAACGGGAAGAAGGAAAAGTTCTAGAAAAGTGAGAATGTAAGTGTTTAGACAAGCTCAGAGCCTGATTGTAGTGTCATTGTTGGCAAAGCAAATCCCAGAACAAGAAAAGGAGTTAGACAGGTGAACTGCAGATTGAACAAGTAGAATGCGCTTGAAGCTGCTTTCACTCCCCAGTCAGTGTATTAGAAACATACCACATGCATGTGTACAGTTAAATATCAAAGCCCATCAGCTGCCATAAACAATTTATGTGAGCTGTTCTCTAGCCCTTTATTGGTGGTCAGTTTTTGACCAGAAGACTATGTGTAAAAAGCTCCCACAAAACGGCTGTTCCTGAAAGCCGTACCAGCTCAACACACAGTGCCAATGCCACTGCTGTTTTTTTGTCGCTCTTGCATTACAAATCAAATAATGAACTTTTCTCAGCTGTATTCATCCATCCATTATTCACTCCAGCTAACGGAGACGTTAGTAAAAGTGTTTTAGTAGAGATGACGATTTGATTTTGGTGGTGTACTGCTCCCAGGGGATATTCACTATTGCCTGGAAATTAAGGTTCAGGAATGGGTCCTCAGGGAGATGTCATTTTACACCTCCCATTATCAAGGTACTGAAATGGAGCTATCACTGTATTTTGCCCAGCAGTCTGCATTACCCATAAATCCTGTTCTTGCTTCAGCACTCTTATATTCCTGTCATAGGTCGGTGGCGTGTGCCATGGTTCCCCATCTCTCTAGGTATTATTGTAGTTGTGAATTTTACACATTGTTCTCCTTCACAGGTGAGGGGGGAGATTAATTGCTGTGTTTATCAAGGTACCGGAGTTAGCTTTCATTAGCGAACTCTACTGATCATTTAAAATAAATGGTTCTGCTTTTGTTATTTGCTTCTCTTTGTGCTTTGTAGGGATCCTTTCCAGTATGTGTGTAAGAAAGGACTAATGTTTGTAGTAAATTAATTATTAAGAATCTTTTTTGAAGTAAAAGGCTACAGAGCAGAGCCTTTTTCTTGTTAATAAGCACCAGCTGCCAGCTCCGTGTAGACTGGTAAAGGTCTTCTCTTCATGCATCTTCATCCTGACACGATCTTATTCTTTTTTTCTTTTCTTTTGTGAAATGCCTCATGGAACCGGTTTGCTCACGCCCTAAGTCACTTTCACGTGTTTAGCAAGCAGGTGCTCCTCCTCAAGGGGGAAGGTAGTGGGAAGCAGTGCTCCCTCTACTGCTGGGAGACCAGGGGTTCAGTTCGCCCCTGTGCCATGCAAATGTGCTACCCCTGTAGTCCTTGGGCAAGTCTCCTAATGCTATAATTGCCTACCTCTGTAACATGATTAAAATTGTAAGTTGTTTTGGATAAGAGCCTCTGCCAAATGTGTAAATGTAAGTTATAAGTATTCAGAGTGGGCTGCTGTGTGAGATTTCTGCTTTGCAGCAATGGCAGTGTGTCCTTGTTAGAGGAGTAGAGAGCTTTGGCTAGCAGTGGATTCACGATGGAGATGTGCTGAATGAAAAAGCTGAAGGGGCAGCAGATCTTAAATCTAAAGAACTTTTGAATTTGTCTCAGCAATTATAGCAATGAATAAAGTTTATAGAGTTTATGGAGCTCGTTAAAACGTACATCTCGTTAAAACGTGAATCTGCATATTGATGTTCAACAAAGAGGCAGTAGTTAACTCACAGATAACCACCCTATAATGTGATTCCATGAGTATGTTATTCATCTTGAGTTCTGTGTATGCCATTCTAATTCTCACTCTTTATTCTGGCCACTTTACATGTATTATTATTATTATTATACACATATTAGAGGAGCATTTATTATGTGTACAATTACAGACTAGCCCATCTGTTGCTGTGTTGGAAACCATCACTCAGGAGAGTGAATTGTGTTTTTCGGCTGTTGTGCCAGAGAGTTTGCTCTTTGGTCTGGTGGTCAGACACTGGTTATGCGGCCGGGTGTGGTTTCTGCTCTCTGCCTTCACTACGGTTGCCAGGAACGATTTGTCAATCGCCCTTAAACTGTTCATCACTGTTCATCACTGTCCATCACTGGTCTGTTTCTAGCTACAGGACCACCGCAGACCAAATACAACACAGACAACTGGCAGACCTTCCTGAACACTGAGGTGACATTCACGAGGTAGTACTGTTGCACTGGTGTGAATGCATCAGGCAAAGCAGTATGTTCAGAGTGGCTTGACCTCCAAAAGTATCCAGTATCTAGGAAGCCTGTGATTGTGAATTGAACACTGATCACTGACTGGCATGGCAACAAAAGAAATATTGCAGACCTCTGTATCTACAAGGTCTTTTGAATAAGTAAATGTTATATTTTGAAATGGTTTGGCCTTAGGCTTTTCCACAGCCTGAAACACTTGCTGTATGACTTGACAACTTGTTAATGAAATCTATCCAATGCAGTGCATTAGTAACTGGACAGGGACACTTCTGCACATCGGAAATTAAACAGTTTTTTTTCGGGATTTTAAAGTGTACCACATTGAACCACAGCCTTCTCATTTCAGGTGTTTCATGTTTGTGCATCCTGCTTTTGTAGACCAGAAATGCAGCCATGTTCAGTTCTACCTTTTTATTTTGGGTGTTTTTTGCCTGTAGGTCTGTCATCACTAGGTACTTCAAACAGTTCACACTGGGTGACAGACTTGGCCATTTAACAACATTCCACTTTTTGTTTCTGAAAAAGCAAATACAAAATAGCAAATACAAAATACAATACAAAATACAAAAAAGCAAATACAAAAATAGTCACTTCAGCAGATTATTTTAGGCCAATGTTTTGATATTAAAAGTGTGGTAAAGTGTGGCCCATCGAGTTTGGAGGCATATGGTCAGATTTGAGCAGTTAAGATATTTCTGTTCACTTCAGAATTGATTGTTTTGTTGCTGTTGGCAGTTACAACATCAATAAAGACAAGTGATACTGTCTCACTGGCACTCATGCCCATGCCACCTTGTTTCAAAGACAAGCGTCTGGATAATGAGGAGTTCCTTTTTAGTCCAGACTGTGCTCTTTACATCACTCCAGTGTTGGTACGTGTTCAGCTCATCTGCCTACAGGCTTTTTTTTAGATCTTTTATAGTGTAATGTGGTGTCAGCTCAGAAGAAGAACCACAGTATGCCATTTCTGATCAAGAACAGGTTTTTTATTGCAAGGCAAAGCCTTTAAAACACCTTAAAACACAGCAACCAGAAAAGAAAAAAAACTAAATATAACAGGGGGAATGGGAGAATGTATCCAAATGACTCCACGAAGATGTCAGGACGTTCCCTAATGATAATTAACACATCTAACTGAATAAAACACACACATAACTATCAATGAACACCAATATCACATTAAGTAACACTTAATAGTAAGTGAAACTAAACAAAGTCTGCTGAGAGACACACAGCATTCTGTTAGCCCTTGCTATGCCCCCCCCCCCCCCCTCTCAACGGCATGCATGCCTACCCAATATATGTCTACCCAGCATGTTAAATCAATATCTTTGGGTAGCTCCTGTATCAACAGCTGAATGACACTACCCAACAAACAACTGGGCAATTAATTGTCCAAATCATTTTAGCTTAAAATGGCAGGACTGTGTTATAAAGAGGCCTACATAGTTCACATACTCCAGACTTACCTACACTCAGATGAAAGTATAAGATCATGGTTCACACGCTCTGGACAAACATACTCAGATTAAAGCTGACAGGCACTCAGATTAGTCTTATACTAAGAGTCAAAACAATATTGCCACATGCTTCTAAACAAATCTACACAAAAAGAGATTTATTATAATAATAGTTTTTTGGGAACAAATCTCAGAATATCTCTGCATCTCTTAATACAGTACACTGCAGTTACTCACCTGGAATCATCTTCATATATATATATATATGTGTTTGTGTGTGTGTGTGTGTGTGTGTGTGTGTGTGTGTGTGTGTAAAAGTTTAAACACACACACACAAAAATTATGAAGGACCTCTGTCTGAAATGTCCTTTTCATTGGAAACCTTGTGTATCTCATTACAATTTTAAATACCTGTACCATCTTACAATAGTACCTCTGCAGTTACTCATCTGGAAGTTACTAATTTTCAGATTCACACACACACACACACACCAACATATATATATATATATATATTCACACACACACACACACACCAACATATATATATATATATGTTGGTGTGTGTGTGTGTGTGTGTGTGTGAATATATATGCTGCTTGTTTTGCAGCTCTGTTTCCCATGCCTTGGTTTTGTAGATGCAGTGGTCTTCTTTAATGAACTACCTCATAGCAGACGGTACGCACCACTGCCTGGGGTCTGTGTTTATATCCGCAACAGCAGGTGGAAGTACAGTCATAAAGAAGCATCTCTCAGTGGTTTCTGTTAAGAGAAAAACAACAACAAACAAACAACCGAACTCTCACGTCTTTTGTTGGATCCCACATTGGGGTCAATATAAGTTGGCATGTAGTTCGCAGACCCCAAAGTTTACCAAGTAAACTTACAAACTAACCAATTGGTTAGTAATGTGGGTGGGAGGCAGAGAGATGTTTTTGCTCATAAATCAAATGGTAGGAACATGCTGTATCATTAACATGTGCACTTTAGAAGATCGCTGTCTTTTGACTAACGAAAGCAGCATCCCAGCATGCACTGCATGAAACAAGGCTAAGTGCTGGCTGTGAAGCCCTAACAGGCCTCTGGAGACAAATGAATCACACTCAAAGGGCTTGAACCAAGCATGAAATTTTTTGCATTACGAGGCGCTTCATTGGGGTAACTCTATAGCTCCTCTCCTTCTTATAGCACAGGGCAGATGAGGAGCTGTCCCATGGCACTGGTGAGTGTGATGCTGCACTGAACATGTCCAGAACGCCTGCGAGCACACAGCTCTACAGGCACTTTTAAAGGCCTTTTTCATAATGATCAGATTTAGAGCAGCCAGTCCTCCTAAAGACCCTGGCTAAAGTATTGCACTCGCCCACACTCTGTTAGCCCAAGCTGCTATGAGTCTCAGAAGAATATTACCCAGCAGTCTTTTCAGCTGTGTGATACTCATGAGCTGACAGTAGAATGTAATGGCTTCCTCCAACCTCAGGAGTTTTAGAAGCATGCAAACCTGCTAGCAGCTGAGAGCTGATTTTACCAGACTGAAGCTGAGCAGGAAAAGATGTCCTTTAAAGAACACATATACTTAAAGAGCATAAATTTTGCCAGTTATGACTGAACTCAGACTGGGAGGAGTTAGCATTATGCAAATATGATCCTATTTCATTTAAATATAAGATATTGCTTTTAACCGCTACCCACGTCCAAACATTTATTCATGAGTTTCATTGCTGTCACGCCGTTATTTTTTTCCCTCAGCAGGAAGGTTTGCAGGCAGCTGTGATTTTCTTTTTGCCTCGTTCGATTGGTCTACGTTGCTTTAGGGAGGTTTCATTTTGGACTGAGGGCCAAACTCAAAGTGATGAGCCCTGCTGTCTCTCCACAGTCCAGTTCTCTGATTGAGCCATCTGCTGCAGCAGAACGGACAATATAGAGAGCAAATATTGACATGTCAGTGACTTTGTGTGCCCTTTTAACCAGCCACACACTCTCCCTCAGGTTCTGGACTGTTGAAGCACTTGTCTATGAGCTGTCCGAGTATATAGGGTTTTCAGTTTAACTTGAGGCCATTTTTCTGTGAACATTTAATGTTAGCTAGGTGCCACCCCACTGGAGGTTTTTCCGCTAATAGGTTTCCCCACACCTGCTAATCAAGACACCTGGAAACGATTACTGCATTTGTTCAAGCTAGTGCCACGCAAACAGTGGCCAGCATGAAGAGAAGAAAGGGCTGAATGCTGTGTGGATGTGACCTAGGGGAACAGGTTGGTGAAAGCGAGAACTGACGTGGAGGAATGGGGCAGGTTGGTGTGTGTGTGTGGGTGGGTGTGTTAAACGTACTCAGGGACAGATTGTCAATATTTTATTGCGAATGACTGAAAGAAAACAGGCAGCCCCTGAAAGATACCACCGGAGCTCCCGTCCATCCAGTGCAGGGGAAGGACTGTGATAAGAAACCAAAAAAAACCCAGCGGTTTCACTGCCTCCATCAGAGTGTATGAGGGGAGCGGCTCAGTCCCACCAGCTCTGTCCTACCTGCAGTAGCACAGGGTGGAGAGGTGCCGATGTGCTCTCTGCGTTTTAAAGGTTGACACGCTGTTGACGTTCACCCTGTAGAATGCCAATGAGATGGTTATGTTAGGTTATGGTTATGGTTATGTTTAACACAGATTCCCTGTCTTTGGGGCCATAGAAACACTGCTCAAAGAATTTTGATATCGAAAGTATTTCATTAAAATTTAATTAACACCCTCCCCATAACATTTACTTCATGAAAAGAAAGTTTTATTGTCCTTCAGCATAAAAACAACAACTCTGTAGGTGAAACATCATGCTATATATTTATAGTGCAATATAGAATCTCACCACATTGTTTTACAATGATTGATTGTTTGAGCTTATGGTTCATCCCCTGACCTTCATTGTCATGGGTATTGGTTTAGCTCAAACACACACACACACACACACACACACTCTCTCTTGCTCTCTCTCTCTTTTCCTCTTATCTTTCTTACCTGGCATTCTCCAGCCCTTCTAGCCAAAATATTCACCTGCAAACAGTGAATGGTAGGAACATGCTGTATCATTAACATGTGCACTTTAGAAGATCGCTGTCTTTTGACTAACGAAAGCAGCATCCCAGCATGCTCCTGCTCTCCAAATAACCCCACTCCACCCTGCCCCCTGCCCGCCTTTATGTGCTGTCCCGCCTCCGGATGCAGATCTCTGGGTGCGAGAGCTGACCGCCGCACCTGTACACTCGCTGCAGGTCTGTTTAAGTGTGGCTTAACTTCATCTCTGCTGCTTCAACGCTCCATGCCAGTGCAGGACAATCGCAGACTCTTCATCTCAGTGCTCTGTGCAGGTTTTGAGGAGCATTTATCAAAGCTGGGAACATCACAGATTAGCGTACGACTTCTTTGTGTGTCTGTTCGCATAAGTGCTGTAGCGCAGAGCGATAAAAAGACTCACATGCCAAATCACTGCAACTCGTTCAGAGGGGGAAAATGTATTATCATGGCAACTGTGTAAAAAAAGTTTTGGTGAGGAAGAAATGGCACTAGCTGCAAGTAACGCTTGCACAAGTTTGGACAGATTTGGACAAAGGGCTTCTGGGCAACAGCAGAAAAACCTGGCTGGAGTGAAATAAACAATTTTCAGCAAAGAACCAAGGACTGACTGGAGCAGATGTGTCTTTAGAAAGTTAAAAAACTATAAGGTTGATTTGGAAGCAGTATAATCAAGCTCCGTGGAGCCATGTTCAGGGTCCCCCCATTTCCCCTGTAACTGACTGGTCTGATGTGGTCTGATGATGCATCCATACAGACCACGTGTCCGAGCACCTGCACATCTCCTTGTCCGTAGTACAAGGCCTTTATGTATCCAGAGGACACAGGTGGAAACATCACTGCACTCCCACCCTGGTCAGCATTTATTTTCCGTGAATTTCTGTCAGTAAATGCCTTTGGGCTGTGAAAGTGGAATCAACACACCACTCAAATTCTTCTCTGTGTGCAGTAGAAAACCTCCAACCAGTCTCCAAATAGGAATTTGGACCCCATGCTTAAATTCAAGTACCTCTGGGCCTGTTGCACCCTGGGATTTTTCCATGCTTTCTAAAGTAGCTGCCAGACATCCATCCCTCACCATCCACGCTGCTCAAACGGCTTTCCCTGCTTCTGCTATGTGCTGATTATTTAGTGATCATGTTAGCATTAGGCCCTGCCGCTTGGCTAAGACTTTTGCTAGGGTGTTGTCTCATGTGTTTTAGTTGAGCCCCAGTTCCCAGGAGTCCTCAGAAGTGCAGAGCTGCACACAGCAAAGGGAGAGGGGGGATGAAAATGGTGTCGAAAGAGTTGATTGTTTCTGAGCTTCTGCGCCCTGGATTCCACATTAAATGCTTTAACATCGTCCTGTCGATTTTCTACCTCTTGGCTTAAATGTCTTTACAAAAATGAGTCTTTTAAAAACATTGCTAATATCTTCTGTGGCCTATTATTGATTGGCTTGTGTAATTGGTGGAAATCCCACGAAAGTTTTATTTGCGATGCAGGCAAATATTGATGTTGTGCTTAGCTCAGTAAACTGGTTAGATTTTTCCAGCCAACAAAATAAGAGCCAGTGACCTACTGCATCTTCATTAGACTGATTATTAATCAGAATCTCCAAGGAGTAAAAAACAAACTGACTGCAGTTATGAACACTGCAGCATGGTCCAAAACCTTCTACAGATGCAGAGAGACAGGCCCACGCACATGCATACTCTACCTGCTTTCACCATTTAAATATATTCTCCATCATAAATGCACATATACAAATACTGTTCACTCCCTTGTGCTTCTGTGCATGCATACTGATTCATCTGTGTACTCCTTCTGCATGCATTCATTCGTATGCGTAATGCGCTACAGGTTCGGCTCCTGGCTTGCAGCTCTGCGGGGAATCGCTGCAGACTCGCACTGCTGTGTGCGGCATTGCACCAAATGGGGCGGCTGGGCGAGGGATGCAGGTAGACGACGCGGTCGCGGAGGAAAAAGGTTAATAAGGAGACGTACTGCCCGGCGCTCGGCCGGCTGCTCCGCCCCCGGTCCCCCCCGCGGTTCTGGCCCTCTGCCCCGGTGCAGGTGGGAGGGGCTGAGCGGGTACCGCCAGCACTTATCCCTGCCTCTGCGTCTCGCCACAAGCCTCTTTCTGTTTGTCTCTGCCTCTGCTTAAAATGTGCTACAGCAGGTCACCGCATCGCAGAGTTCCATTCCTCTTCCAGAATGTCTCTCTCTCTCTCTCGCTCTCTCCATCTAAAGCTGTCGGGGTGATTGATACTTTCCTTTATACCTGCATTACTTAGAACATATATTTTCCTGCTCCTAGTTACCCCCCCCCTCCTTGTAACCCCATATGCCTAATCACCAAGGCATCTGCCACAAGGACGATTTCATCTCAGAAACTGCAGCGATGCCGATGCAGCTCCTCTCTGCTTCAAGCAGCACTTGAGCACCTGTCATACACGGCGAGAGAGAGACCCAGACAGGGAGAGAGGAGAGAGAGCGATGTAGGGCGAGGGATGTTACACAGGTCTGGGTTTTCCCCTGATTCCAGCCGTCCGTCTTCGTCTCCGTTGTCGGGACGCACAGACACTCCACCTCTGCTGCTTTCGATCTGCTCATCTGCCACTCGCCCTCTCCCATCTCTGTGGGTCTTCTGGCCGATGACTGGAGATGCGAGCAATTTGCAGTGAGCAACCTGTGTATTAAGCAGTTTAGGAGCGGACTGAGAACCGCAGAGCAGGAGAACCATGAGGTGAACCGTGACGCCTGAGGAAATGTGCTGTCTGGACACACTTTGAAAGGCCTTAAATGAGGAAATGCTCTAAGCTGCAAATGTCATGCATGTAGATCATATGAAGCGTAGCACGGTAACTTTAAAGACATTTAACAGCAATGCACTGGTTTGTGTGTGAATGACATATACAAATGTTCTTCACTCCCTTGTGCTTCTGTGTGTTTGTGTACATGTCAGCCAAGCACTGTAGTGTGTGTGTGGGTGTGTGTGTGTGTGTGTGTGTGTGTGTGTGCTTGAGAGAGTCAGAGGGTACAGGCATGAGAATATGGTTTAGCACGCTTACTCTCAAGAATGTTGTGATTTATCGGTTCTGCAGTGTTTGCATATAAACCATTGCAGAGAGAAAGAGGTGTTTCGCGCACTGAGGCTCTGTCACTGTTTACAAATCAAACACAGCTTAATTTACTACACCATCTGAGCAGCTTTAACTGCTCTTTCTCCTGTCTGTGTGTGTGTGGGGGGGGGTGCACGGGTGTTTGTGTTTGGGCGGGTAACAGATAGAGTAGGACTGGGTTAATTAATTGTCCTCCTATGAATTATTTAAGTTGCTCTGTATCAGGAGCAGTAAAGCATACAGAAGAGTTTGTGTGAAAAATGTATATTCATGTTTGATATTACAATTACAGATTTATGAAAAGAGCTTGACATTTCACTCTGGCAGCCTGTTAATATTTTATTCTTTATTCAAGTCTCTCTTTCTTGTCTCTTTTCTTCTTTCTCTTTCTGTCTCACTCTCTCATTCTCCTTTGTTTTCTTCACTCTCTCTTTCTCTTTCTATCTTTCTGTCTGAATGTCACATGGCGGATCTTCTCAGCTCTAGTTGGATATCAGAGTCTTGGTCTGTTTGCCTGTCAACAAGGTGCTAGAATGAACATTCACTGCAGTCACTGTGGAGGCACACTGAACCTCTGATGTTTGTGTAGGATTAATCCCCATTCAATAACAATGTAAGCTGTGGAATTAATAGTGTACTTATCATGGTCTGAAGAATAAAAAACTGATTAGCACACAATAGCATTTGACATACTTAGTGTTTGGACTTCTTTTTTTGGACATCTTTTTCATGTTTACAGCAGTGAATGAGACCAGAGATTTACCCTAGTCAAGTGCCTTTGGTGATAGGTGAGCATAGCTGGTGGAGACAGTTCATGCCATACCAACCGCAATCATCCCAAACCAACATCTCACCCCACACCATCTCACCCCACACCAGCATCTCACCCCACACCAACATCTCACCCCACACCAGCATCTCACCCCACACCAACAGCTCTTGCCACACCAATAGCTCCCATCTCACCAATTGCTTTCAATCCGCACGTACGTCACCCTACACCAACATCTCTGACCCCATGTGAACATCTCCTAACCCACACCAACACCTCTCACCCCACACCAATACTTCTTTCACAACAACAACAGCTCTCACCCCACATGACCATCTCTCACTCACCAACAGCTTTCACTCCACTGCAAATGGTCACACCAAAAATGAAAGGTAAGGTGGAGGGAATGTTGGATATGGAACGAGATTCTTCTAGATGGAGGGACAACAGAAGAATGAACGAGGGACAGAAAATAAAGGTTCCATGACCACAGAAATGGTTAGACATTGTTACCGAATTTTAGCCCTATAAAGTCAGAGAAGCACTTTGAGATAGAGGTGATGTTTCTAATCTCCCTGCTGGTCTCAGCCAGGCTCTGATGGCATGTGGGACTGTGGTGTCCCTAAAGGACCGCAGGCAGAGGGGTTGGGGAGGGGGCTGGTGGATGGTGGTGGAGGGTGGGGTAGCCCCTGCTGGCACTGACTGGGAGTCATTACAGGGTGGACAGCTGCACTCTGTCACTGCTACACGCTTTTCCCCTGCCTTCAGTCTCTCTGCTTGTCTCCTCAACACCATACAGCACAAGTGAGAAATACAGAGAGGTGGGAGAAGAGAGAGAGAGAGGGAAAGGGAGGGAGAGGTAGAAAGAGAAACAGAGGAAGGGAAAGGGAGAAGGGAAAAGAGGAAGAGGAGAGAGTGGGGGAGAGGGAGAGAGATGTAGAGAGAGAGATGGAGAGGGAGAAACAGCAAAGGGTACAGAGGAAGCAAGAAGGTCAGAAAGGAAAATGATAGAGTGATGAGAAAAGAGGAACTAACAGAAAGAGGAACGGACGAAGGAGATGGTTACAAAAACCACTGCTCTGTAGTGTGACTGTGCCTCAGGAAGACTGAGGAATGTCATGCTAAACAGCTTAGTGATTGGACTGACCTTTTTCTGTGTGTTTTAAGTGTAATTCTTCACTTATCTATTAATGCCAGCAGTTAGAGTTTAGACCAGTGTTTGAACAAAAAGCTTCTCTACAGCTGCCAGTCAAAGTTTTGTTCAAAGCATGAGCACACTTCATCTCCTGAAGTCACTGAAGTTCATCAGAACTTTATGTGCTTTATGTTCATGTTGTCACGCACATGCATGACAGAACAGTGTGTAGCAGGCCCTACAAGAGCTTCGACCAAGAAGAAAAAAGAATAGAAGGAAAAAAAGACTGAAGATGTCCTTGGATGTGCAGCGTGTGGAGAAGATTCAGAAAGCTTCCCTCATGTGTGAAATTCCGTGCGGCACTGATTGTCGTGGGATTGAAGGAATTAGCGCTCTAGTTTTTACTGGAGGGCAATCGGCAGACATTTTCCATTGCAGGACGCTGGAAAAGCGAGACCAAGGTCTCCTACTGAGATTGGCAAAATGCTGCTGAGAAAACCTGATCCTCTCTGGCTAGTGTTAGGGTTAGGGTTAGTATGTACATAGTATGTGTACATAGTATGACAGCATTTTTCATTTTAAAAGCTCATTTCGATCAGTGATTTTCCATGAGCTTTCCTGAAGCACGGTCCACCAAAGGCAAACTCTTCTGCTGGTGTATTTGGTGAGGTCGAGATAACCCCTGTGTAACTCAAAAGGAATTATTTAATTTAGTTATCTCACCATGTATTGACTCTTAGGAGTGCAGCTAGTTACATTACTTGAACCTTAAAATTGCCTTCTTTGCCCTGGTTGTAGAAAGATGACCTCATTAAGTTGATTTGTCTTCTGCTAATGTGTATTCTGGCTAGATATTTGAGAATGTATGTCTTGTATTGTAAAGATTGCTCCTATCTCTGCTGGACTTGTGTTCACAAACAAATAATTTCCTTTCTTTAATTCTCAACATATTGTTAGAGAAATGCACCTCCGTCCCACCCCCCGAAATTGTGCAGTATTTCTGTGTTTGTTTGACCAAGTTGTGATTGTTCCAGTAAGCGGTGTTGCCTGCAGGTTGGATGCCGTTAGCTGAGGAGCCGTGCCTGGATCCCCCAGCATGTGCACCTGCTGTGCTGAGGGTTTTCCAAAGAGCACTGGGTGGTGCAACACAGTTCAGCCTTTTCTCAGGGTCCATCTTGTCTCCTTTCCCAACACAATCATCAAATCATCTCTCAATAAGCCATTTTATCAAAGGGCACACACACACACACACACACACACACACACACACACACATATATATATATATATATATATATATATATAAGGAGTCTGCCCCCATCACCAAAGGTCAACACAGAAAAGAGTAATTGGTCAGGCTGGAGTATCATGGGATGGCATAGAGGCTGTTTGGTGAGTAATGGAATTTTTTGGTCAACCTGAGACCATGGGGAGAAGAGCAGGGCAGGAAGACTGCACCTAGACACCTGAGACCATGGGGAGGAAGACTGCACCTAGACACCTGAGACCATGGGGAGGAAGACTGCACCTAGACACCTGAGACCATGGGGAGGAAGA
>JAOYMR010000008.1:453206-489978 GCA_025802075.1 Tenebrosternarchus preto
TGGGCAAGAGAGCTCAGAGAGTGAGCTGAGAGAGTGAGCTCAGTGAGTGAGCTGAGAAAATGAGCTGAGAGAGTGAGTTGAGAGAGTGAGCCACTCTCTTACTGGTAAATTCATGGCTCTGATGTGCTGTAACACTGCAGCTGTAGACAGTGTTTTCCTGGGGCCTTTCTCCCAAGACCCACTGTGCCTGGTCCCAAAGGTCACGCGTAATCCCAAAGGTCACGCGTAATCCCAGACAGCCATTATGACTAGAAAGGGTGCGAGCATGTGGCTCAGAAGTCATCTGATCAGGAGAAAGGTGTGATTCGGAAAGCTGACAGTCTAGATTTAGAATTGGGGGTGGGTTGAGGTGGTAGTCTGTGATGCACAGTGGGGAGGTGGGAACAGAGAGGAGCTTAGGACTGCTTTTGATACATGTCCTGAGTGCACTCCCTTTGGCTCACAGCTTAGGGCAAAGAGCTCTAGTGTGTATTGATTGTAAATGTCCCTCTTCATCTGGTTGTGTGTGTGTGTGTGTGTGTGTGAGAGAGAGAGAGAGAGAGAGAGAGAGAGAGAGAGATAAAAGATGAAAAACCTGCCATTAGCATGGGAGAGCAGGAGAATCTGTGTGGATGAGAGAAAAGCAACAGAAAAAGGAAACAAAACAGTCTTAAAGTCTTTTTAGTGATTCTTATAAAACACCCTAAATGAAATGGCTCATTATGACTGTACCACCAGGCAGTTCTGTACAACCAGGCGGTTCTGTACCACCAGGCGGTTCTGTACCACCAGGCAGTTCTGTCATGTTTTTTAACCACTCAGGTGTTATCATTAAATATGGTTTCTAAGAACTAATGAGGTGAGTTCTGTGTGTAAACACAAAGGAAAAAATATTGCTTTCTGTTGATAGATTCAAGGGGAATTAGAAGTAGAATCTAACTGGGTGGAAGAATAAAATGTACATACTCATTGAAATTCACTGTAGGACCGACTAGCAAGGCTGTAGACTATCTACACACCCACATGTGTGCACACACCACATGTCATTGTCAGTTAGGTGTCATATCGAACCCAAGTGATTAAAAGAGTTTCATAATTGGACAATTCAAGCTTTGACCTTTTAAGGAAATTGAATTTATTTCTTCCTTCAACTAAGCAATTAAGAGCCGGTGGATGACTTCTCCTGTTCAGAGTGAAAGGTTAGCTTATTTTCCAGAGGACGCTGAGACCATGCAGTCAGGAGTGGTTGTCCTTCGTCCTCTGTAACCTGCCTGTCACTCTTACCTGACGGGCACGTATAAGACCTGCCAAGGGACTTGGAAAGAAAGAATCGAAGCTTTAGTCCCCACTCTTGGGATGCGTTTATTAGAAATGTGTGCGTATGTATGTGTGCGCATGGGAGTGTGTTTGTATGTCTCCCTTTGCCACGGAGAGCACAGGTTATAACAGCAGTGCTGTCATGGTGATAATGCTGGCCTGGGTCTAACATGATTCATTAATAGGAGCGAGGCGAGAGGGGAGAGTGGTGCTGGGTTTTGAAATGATTGAACAGCTCTCCAAGAGCTAAGTGTCGCAGCAAGAATATTACAACATGACAAGCTGCTTGCC
Source organism: Tenebrosternarchus preto (assembly GCA_025802075.1). NCBI lineage: Eukaryota > Metazoa > Chordata > Actinopteri > Gymnotiformes > Apteronotidae > Tenebrosternarchus > Tenebrosternarchus preto. The sequence goes on from JAOYMR010000008.1 coordinate 454,794, forward strand.
ACGGCTCTCGGAGGCTAATTAAGCCTGGAGCAATCAAACCCGCGCGGACTCCACTTACGCTGCATCTCAAAGCAAACTATTTTTCGCTGCCGCTCCCCTCCCTGGCCAGGAATGGGTCCCCTCTCTCTTTCTCTCTATCCCTCTCTCTCTCCCTCTCCCCCTCTCTCTCTCTCTCCCTCTCTATCTCTCCGTCTTTTTGCTTATTTCCTGTAGCCATCCCTTTGTATTCCGCCTCTGCTTTGCGTTTGTGGCCGAGCAGCAGGTCAGCATTTCTCCTCCTTCTTCAGGATGGATCGGAATTTCTCATGCATTTTTTGAGCTCTGCCACTGTTCCTGCTGCCATGAAAACAATCATACTGCTCTGCTGAGGGGCTCTCATGCATTTCTCATGGGAGGCTCGGAGGCTAGCTGGTGCAGCGAAAACGTTTGTGGACCTCATCAACCAACCCCCCCCCCCTTTCATGCATTTGTAGTCTTTATCACTGGAATAGAGGGATTGATTTGAGTGGGGTTCATGGGGGGGGGTTTGTCTCTTATTCATTTCATTAATATTTGAGGCTGAAGCAGGCGCTGGTAACAGAGGGGAGCTGAGGAGCGTGGATGTGTGTACCATCCCCACCCCCCGATCGTCGTCTTCCATCCATCCCTTCTTGCTCCTTTGGCGTACGTAGCCTGACTGTGCAGAAGTCTGACTGCAGGGATGGAGAGAGGCTGGAGAAGAGCTTGCTGATGGATGCAGGATACTGGCAGGTTCCTCCCATCATCTTATGCTTCAAAACCTTCCAAACGAACCTCCTGTAAGATGTTTCCCGAAGCTCCTGAAGTCTGTTTAGTAATGCACAGCTCATTCTTTGGATTTCCCAGGCCCCCACGTACGTCTCCATGCAGGGACAACCATGCAATGAACTTTCAACAGTGAATTTAATAAAGCCCCACTTTATAATGAGTGCATTCTCACTTAAGCACAAAGAACTTGCATGGAGGAGCTTGGTAGTAGCTAACAATAAATTACATTTAAATGTAAAAATTGTTGCAGTTAGTACAGAAGACATTTTGATCCACTTCTCAGAATCTTCACATCCACAAGAAAACAGTAGCCAATTATTATTATTTTTTTATTCATATAATCATATAATCATTCATATAATGTATTTTATAATCTTGGATTTGGACAGGAAGTGTTCATTTTTGTAATAAATTCCTATAATAAATATATTCTCATGCAGCTGTTGTCTCATGTAGTTTCATGGGCCCATAAAACATTGTTAACTGTCATGGTTTACCATCCGTCCAATTAATTTTGATGCTGGAGTGGATAACTGGCTTCTAGACTGTTTTATGCTGATTAAGCAAATCAATGAAACGGAGTGGTACTTACCAGAGTTCATCGCCTCTCTGGAGTCCTTGTTTCAAACATGGTAGATTTTTTTTGCAGTTGACCGTTTCTCTGGAATTTCTGTGTATTTCACTACAATTTGAACATTCCTACAGCAGTACACTGTAGTACACTGTACTTACTCACCTGGAAACACCTTCAGATATACAAATATATCAAATACCTCCTGTAGTTCACTACATTTTTAAATATCTGTACTGTCCTAGTCCAGTACACTGTATTTTCATGCTGTTCTTCGACGTGGTCTGTCTAGTTTTGTTGGGTTGTAATGTACTGCAGTGGAAAACACACGAGCGCACACAGGCGTGCTGGCCTGGCAGCAAACGGAGCAGGAAACGCAAACCTGTGTTAGCATGTGTTTGGCTGGGAACGTGATCAAAAAAGCCCAAACCAATACCTCTCTTTTGTTTGCTTTGTGTTCGTAAAATAATATTTATACAGGATGACTGAGAAATTGAGGATTGGTATACATAATGAATTATCTCAAGTGTGCAAACCGCAAGCGTCCACACACACACACACACACACACACAAAGGTAAATCTGATCATTAACCACATCAACAACTTCCAGCTGTCACACCTGCCAACAGCACAGTGTTTTATTCTGTAGCAAAAGCATTAATCAGTGGAGCAAGGAGGAGCTTTTTCCATGTCTGAATGGGGGAGGCTCATGTCCACACCTGTATATGATTAACTGTGACATATCCATAAGCAGTGAGAGGTTATTCCCAAGTGAAATGTTGAGGATGTAATGCGAGAGAGAGGCAGTGTGGGGAAGAAGCTTCGCGCTCATTGTATGGGAACGACGTGCCCGGCTGCAGCAGCTCTGGCACACATCCACCTGCACAACCCGCAAAATAAGAGACTAAAGTTACGGAGGGGTGCATTTTCTGTCCCACGCAACGTGTAATAAGAGGCTTTATCACATCAAAATCAGGTTATTTCCATTCTGCAGGTTGCACACTCTCACCTGTGGCCATTACAAGCACGGAGTGATTTCATAGAGAATTTCAGTGTTAACCAGTGATGGAATAATGACAGCAGGCATGCAGGTTTAAAAAAAGCCAGTTAAGCAACAGACTGAGTTGTAATTTTTCAAACACAAAAGCACCACACAGAGGTCAGATCTGTAGTCCTGTACTCTGTGGCAGTAAAAAGCTCTACAGATGACACTGTTTATGAGTTAGATTGTGGTTGCACTCTAATCACTGTACTTTGAAAAGTGGATTTGGTTAGAAACACCTACCCTGCACCTGCACTTACCAGCCACTTTAGTAGGACTTATTACCCGACAGGTGTATCTGAGAGAGCCGTGCACGTGGTCGTGGTGTGCACGTGGCCGTGGTGTGCATGTTATTGGTGGTGGGGTTGTTACAGGGATGTTGCTGATGTTTATATTCGCGTGAATCTTACTTTTGCAATGAAAGCATTCTCCCATTTCCATGTCCGCGGATGAAGCGTTGGAGTACTGCTGACAGGTTATGCATTGAAGCAGGTGGGTTACAGGTTGTACAGCTTCAAGGTATTAAATATACATCTCTAATAAAGAGGTGAGCAGAGTGTATTCATTCCCCAGCTGATTATATACTCCTTAATTCAGCACTGGACAAAACAGGCTGAATTTGCCCCTCTTTTAAATGGTGCAGATTTTGCTTTTAATGTAGACAGCAATTAGAGAGACAGCAATAGCACACAGTCCTTCAGATCTAGTGGATGACAGTCATTATCCATTGCTTAATAGCCATTATGAAGCGGTAAAGTGATAGAGGACTTAATTCTAACCAGTTAGTGGAACTTGGAGTTATTCAGTGTTCTTTTTATGGTTTTTTTTTTTATTTGACTTTCAGACCTTCATGTGTTCTCTTGCTTTCAGGATCTCTGGGTGCCTCATTTAAAAGGTGACAGGGCCTCCAGGTCTACCTGTGGGATCAATTAAGAGAGAGCCATAGCTCAGCAAGGCCACGAGCTTAAACGCATTGGACGAGGCCTTACCAGCAAGCAGCCTCCCTCACCCTCCTGCTGCTCTGGGAGCACCTCCCCTCACACAGAACCTTGACTGCTGCTGGACAGAAGGCAACTATCTGCAGCGTTGTCATTTGTTGACTGTAATGGTTCTAATCGGTAATGACCAAACCTTGTCCTGGTTTGCCCCAATGGAGCTAATTGAGGAAGAATGTGAGGGTCCGTTTCTGTGATTCCTGCTGACTAAGGCCACCAATCAGCAGGCAGGAATGAAGCCGCTGCTCCATGGGGAAATGATAAGCGGGAGGACGTGACAGTAAAATTGACGGTGTCCATTTGTCAGCACTTTGAACCAAAACAGACGGGTCATGCCGAGGACTTTTGTAGCTCACCCAGGAGGCTTTTTCTCCGCCTGAAATGGCTGGATCAGTAACACCTGCATGTTAAGTTGTGACTAACTGTGGTACACAAACAGCTGAGAATAGCGCAGAGATGCTTCATTCAGGGATGACCCTTAGCCCTCTCTAAACTGAGAACACCCTCAGCCCTCCCTAAACTGAGACGACCCTCAGCCCTCTCTAAACTGAGATGCTGGCGAGTGGCATCTTGGAATTTGTCTCCATGGTGTTCCGCTTGGCTCTTTACATCATGCCATGACATTTGGTCAGACTGTGTGTTGGCCCAGTTCCCCCGGCGATGAATGTTTGACAACTCGTTTCGTGTGGAATGACTTGAGTCAGAGCTGGAAGAGTTCCATGTGTCTGGCTGGGGGGCTGGACGGTCCCTCCCCAGGAGGTTTGGGGGGGCTTTCAGTTTACAGTTTGCCCCAAACTGGAGATGGAGAAGTTGCAGGGCAGAGGTGGAGAAAGGGTTTGTGTTAGGCACTTCCACCTGCTCCGCCATGGCCTCTTCTCCCACAGGGAGAGTCTGCCAATGGAAGTTTGTAATCTACTTTCAATCTGGCAAGGGGGTCACAGCACGCGTGGTTTCTCTTGCTCCTGTGACAGCAGGACACGACTGCTAGATGTTTTGTTAAGGACCTGCAGGACACTCAGTCCTCCTTATTTACTGTGTTCTGACCCCCCGACCTAAGTCTGAATACCAGTTGTACACAGAATCTGCTGATGGAGTTGTAACATTTACAGAAAAGATCAAATGCAGTTTTAACTCACCTGTGCAGCTTAAAAAGAAGCTTTACTATACAGAAAAGAGTCTTAAAAGGGGTTGTAACATAGATAAAGGACTATAAAGAGTTGCTTTATCAGTTTTTTAAGTCTTATGTAGAAACCCAGAGCTTGTAATAAACCTTTGTCTTATACAGTCCAGCTCCAGTGAAACGTTCCTTAGCTGAGGTGGAGCAGACGTAACTGCACTAGCCTTGGCTTTGATGTATGTGCCCTGAGTGAGGAGAGCAGGCCAGGTCTCAGGCCACACCCCTATGAGTTTGCGAATCCCGGCTGCTCGTTTGTCGCTTACAGGCTTCGTGGACAGCAGGGATGCTTTTGCTCTGCTCGTGGCCCTGCCAGAGCCCGCTAGCTCTGCCCATGCGGCTCCACCTCCTCTGGAGGCTTGGCATGATCTGCAGAAGTGATGCCAAGCATTTGCACAGACAGGCAGACAGACCGGGTTCTCTCCGCCATCCTAAACCAGTCTGTGACACCCTCTTCTGTTTCCAGTGACTACATGTCTACAAGTGTGCATGTTTTTTTTTTCTCTTTATATTAAGGGTAAAGCATTTCCAACAATAAAAAAACAATGTATGAGTGTAAGCATCTATGCATGCCTTCTGTGTTTTAATATACTTGCTAAACCCCTGTCTTAGTTTAGCTTGCAGGGATACTGTAGTGACCCATGGGTAATGTGGCTGAGATGAAGAGTGAAGCTCATCAATCAGTGTTTCCCCAGCCATAGTCTGCCTCCTCATGAAAGCCTGAATGTTCTCAATACAGTCTCATGTATGCCCCACGCCCCCTGCCCCTCCTGTACCAGATCAAAGGCATTGCAATGCCTCTTGGGAACTGTAAGCACCAGGTGCAGAAGAGGAGTGTACTATTTGGGAAGTCAAGCATTATTTCTCTCTCTGATTATAATTCTCTCTCGGGTTCCCCTTTGGGCTTGTATGAGCTTGGGGCTTTAGTGCCCACAGCAGCAGGGCAGCATGGGTAAAGTGAAGTGCCAGAGCCACTGCTACATCTCTGCACACGCTTTAGAACGGCCTACAGTCACACACATTGCTTTTAATTTATCTCCAGACCTTTCATGAATGAGAGAGGAGCAGCCAATTCAATCTCCTCTGCTCCACCTATAAAAAACAACTCAGTTTATACTTTTCCAATTGCTCTGGTCAGCATTCCTCAAATATATACAGTCCCATGCAAGGAAAAGGCATACATGGGACAAACACTCTCATTCACAGTTTATCACTCAAACCCCTAAGCAAGACAGTTTTAGAGGCACCTGAAATATCCCTATGGCTTGATCACAGTGAACGGTCTTTTTTGGAATTACTGAACTATACTTACAGATGACCAGTCAAATCAAGCCAGTACGAAATCGTAATAATAAGAGTAGAACTTATTACTACTTAAGCTAAGCTAATGTTACTTTAAGCCAGTTTTGTTGTTGTGAGGGGATTCATGGTTATAGCTAATAAATACTCTATACTCTACAACTATACACCAAATGCTTATCATTGTTGTTCTGTAGTTGTTTAATATTTCCTTAGTTTTTCCATCCTTCTATTAATATACTTCTGCCTTCATCGTTTGGCTTGAATTTAAAAAGGAGGTACTCTAAACGTTATTTGACTCAAAGAAACCAAGAACGAGAGGTTTTGTGCATTAGAGTTGAAGCTTTTGATGAGCCCAGTGTAGCTGGAGCTCTGCTCCTCTGTCTGTACATCCAGGGGTGGAGCAGCAGTGGTGGTGATGCCGCTGGTGGTTTATTTGTGCTCCACGCTCTTAATGGCATAAAGCGCAAAGGAGTTTCCTCGCTCCTCTCCACCAGGGCTTTTCTTTGATATGGAGGGGATGAGGGAATGGAGAAATTTTGAAGTCTTACGCTACTGCCAGCTATTGTAGGCTTGGCTGGAGAGTCGGAGTGGGGGATGGTGGAGGAGGGGGAGGCAGACCGCTGCTGGGTGGAGAAGTTCTTAGCTGTTTTCAGCAGGAGAAGCGGGTTTGCCCACGTCCAAATTGCTTTCCTGTGTTGTTTTGATCATTTGCTCCCACAGCGAACGAGTAAAAAAAAAATAAAATAAAATAAAAAATCAGGCCTAGGAAATATGATTTCTCCCCAAATGCATTAAACACAGTTGTACAAGAGAGCTAGTTGAGTGTGAGTGTTTGGGGCTGCCTCATCAGGTATCCAGCCGTTTGGTTATTCCAAGATTTTAAAATGGGCCTGAACTCTGGCGGAAGCTACAGTGCCTGCACCCTGCAGACCGGTCCTCTTTCAGAACGCAGCAGGTGTCGAGGTGTCGGTCACTTGCCCTCTTTAACACCCTCATCTTCCTCCTGCCTGGCCCGTGCTCCCCCCTGCCTGCTCCCTGTTCCCCCCTTTACCGCAGGGAGGTTAATATTAGCACCTCGTAGATCTCCACACGCCATCTACGCTCGGCAATTAGAAATTAGCCTAAGCCAGCGGCGCAGTCGGCGGTCGGGTAACCCTGGGTTACGGCCCCTTCTCGGACTCTGGTCTTGCTCACGCCCTCCAGGACGAGACCGCCCCTGCGGCTATGGCACAGCCCTGGAGACGCCTGGAGACTGCAGCTCTGAGCACTAGCGGTAAATAGTGAAGCTGATGTATCAAACACTAGAGTTTAGCAATACATCTCCACATGCACATGCAGTAGAATGGATATCAGTTCATACTGTTATTTTCATGACCCTTTCTGTGCGTTTTCTGATTAAATGGGTTTGAAAATTCTACTGCTGTCATGGTCTGATTATTTAGTGCTGAGGGCAGTGATTTAAAAAATTCATAACCAGTGGTGTTTTTGTCACTGCTGGTTTGTGTTCTTGGCTTGACATTGTTTCAGTGTTTTGGGAGAGTTGTACACCCTGTTTATGCTAACTGAACTTTCATGGTAGAGAGCATGTTTAATGGCAGTGTGCTTTAGCTTCTTGTCTTTCAGGACGCATAGACTTGGAGCAACGGTATGTGAGAGGAAAGGACATGGAGGACTTCGACGCTATGATTCCATGTGCAGGACTTGGAGGAAGGAGGGAGGGGGGAAACAGAACGAGAGAGAGGGATCAAGAGGGAGAGAAAGAGAGAGAGAGAGAGAGAGAGAGAGAGAGAGAGAGAGAGAGAGAGAGAGAGAGAGAGAGAGAGAGAGAGAGAGAATCAAGAGGGAGAGACTGAAAGACATAGGTTGGATAGGGAAGCTGCTAATAAGACCAGTTTGAGGTCATGGTCATTACAGAAAGAGAGAAAGAGAGAGAGAGAAATAATCTGTTATATTAAGAAATATAAAGAGGTGAAATTAAAGAAGAGGGTAAACAATGATCGAGGAAGAGAGTGAAAAATCAATGCATGTGTTTGCTGGCGACGGCAGCGGGAGTTTGGTGGTGTGTTTCAGGTTGCAGACAGGCAGCAGCTGTTTGGGCCATTATTGGGGAAGGTGGTGAGGATGTGCAATAAGTCTGACGTGATGAGAAATCAATACCCATCTTACTTGTGTGTTGTGGCAAGAGGAAAGACAGGGTGACAGAACAGCAGGAGCCTGTTTGGGTTTTGTCTCTCCTCTCTCTGTAACCTACAGATATTACACAGATCCTAGGAAACACGTGCCGGGCGACACACACGGGCCCCAGGGCACATACCTGCAATATTACATTTGAGCAGGGAGCTAAAGGGGGAGTTCACAGTGGAAAATGGCCTGTCACGAATTCCACGTGGACTCCGGCTGAGTCGCAGGGCGCTCCCGTTTGCAACGATCGCTCTTGATTTGGGACTTAATACTTGGCTTTTCCATCCGAACATCTCAGAACCAGAGATGAGCTCTGAAGAGAGTTATTGAAGAAAGCTGTGGTTAACTCCTTAATGTATTCCACAGAAGTAGAGATCAGCCTTGTATCAGTATCTCTTGAATGACCTACTGCAGTAACATTCCCTCCACCAGACTCTCACCATTTCTGATGCTCATAGCATCTTTCCCACTAGGGGGCACTATCTGAATGCCTAGCCTTTGGTTACGGATATTCAGAACTCGTGGGCATTAAAACCATTCCATGACTATGTCAGAATGCCATTCTTTTTCATTTATCTGACTTTTTTTTTTGCTTAGTTACTGAAACAAACCTAGATGGAGTAGGAGTTACCATGGCACTGTCTGACATGACCTTTGACCCTGTCCGCTATTACTATTCTATCCAATTACAGCATTCGCTGGATCATTATTCTCTTTATTAAAATTTATTTGTCAAAGCCACAGAAAGAAGGAGCAAACTTGGATAAATCACAGCCCACACTCTCTCTATTAGATGAGCCCTTATAGTCTTCCTTTCCAATAATTACCTTCTCCTGTGTTTCTCTCACCTAATGGTAAGTCAATGTTATTGAAAGCACAGGCTTACAAGACCTGTCTTGCCATCTACTCAATGTTATATTTGCCGAAGCTGCTGAACTTAAAGTATAAGAAGAAAGATGAAAGTGAAGTAATGAATGAAAGGAAGGTGAACAGATGGTGGGCCGTGGTTTTGGCGATGGAGTTTGGGAAGTCTGGTTTTGGTGAGGTACTTTAAGCAAGTTTTTTGAGGTAGTTTGGCCAATCCTCTTATGGTGAGGTTGATAAGTGTGGTTTTGGTGATGGAGTTTGGAGAGTCTGTTTAGAAGAGAAGTTGAAAAATCTCATTTTGGTGATGGTTGGGTAAGCCTGGATTTTGTGAGGTATTTTGGTGCAGCTTTGAGACCTGCCACTGCCAGAGAAGCGTTGTGGGATTTCAGTGAATCTTGGTCAGGTGCGTTGAGGGTCTGTCAGGGTTTCTCCAGTCCAGTCAGGAGTGGTGCGTGGCTGGGGCCTGCTTGATGGTGTGCCAGAGTGGGCCGTGGAATTCTAAACAGTACTGGTGCTTGGGCTGTATTGGTAAATGTAAGAGAGCAGCATCCCGCTCTGAACTGAATAACTAAAGAGTCCGTGGTTTGGCCTCCTGTCTTCTTTTTTAGCATTCATTTGAGGTCTCCAAGTATTTCTTTCTCTCTCCTGTTTCTGGTTTAGCATGCCTTTGAGCTCTCTCTCTTTATCTCTCTCTCCCTCGCTCTCTCTCTTTATCCCTCTCTTCCTCGCTCTCTCTCTCTTTCTCTCCCTCTAGTTCACTCTCTGGCTTTTGCTTTTTGCTTCTCTCTTTCTCTCTTTATTGATCTGTGTCCTCTGCTTCCATCGGTCTGGCCTTAATCAGGCACATATTGCTTTTGCGAAGAACAGATCTGAATGTTAATATGTAGTGCATGGAGAGTGTGTGCGTTTGAGTGAGGACATGTCCGAGCAGGTGTGCGAACGCTTCGAAAACACTTAATCACAGTTAATCTCAAATCATTTCTAATCTCAAAATGTTGACTACTCTTTTTTGCAGTCTCAAGATATTCAGCAGAACACAGTGTTTTCTTTACATATGATCAATAAAGTGTGAATAATATGCAAATTTCTTAATGATGTTGCCTGTAGATTCTTTCTTTGCAGTCAAGAAATGCATCCTGTGAGCAAAATGGTTCAGTGTGACTGTGGTTATGTTGTTAATGTCGCATACAAATTGATGAATATTTGAAGGCAAAACATGTCCTTAAGTTTCTTTTGAACACAGTATTGTACTTACAGCCTTGTGCTGTTTTCCACTATTGCCTATAGCCTTGTTTAAGACAGAAGTATTTGCATGTGGGATTACATCTCATTCTGTAATCTTTTAACACTTTATGTAACTACTTACTTGCACTGCTGAACTCTGAAGGAGGAGGGGAAACCTTCAGCATTGATTTTTGTACCTTTGGTTCACATTTTTGTCATTTGACTAAAATGTTTATCCAAAGTGACTAATAACTGAGACTGAACACATGCTGAGCAGTTGAAGGTGAACAGTTTTGGTCAGGGGCCCAGAGGTGGGGCTTGAACCATCAACCATTACTAGTTTAACGGCTCAGCCACTGAGCTACCACCACCCCCGTAGTGTTGTATCACTAATTCTTTATTGAGAGTCATTACAGTTTTGAGAAAGGTTCATATTTTCAAACCAAGCGAGAAAATCCAAAATTCTTAATGAAGCTGAGGTTTGATCTAAAGGATATAATTTTACATCTTGACTTTACTGGGTACAGTCATACATCAGCCAACTTTCTTGGCAAGTACATATAGTGTGTGTGAGCTGCCAGCATGTAGGGATTCAGATATATACTATTACTATTTAGGGTCGAAAAATGGAGATAAATGTACTTCTGTTAAGCAATTAAATAAAGACTTAATCAGGACAGAAACCAATGGGAAGGTGCTTGGTTTTGCGCCAGCTTTTTGGAAACTGAACATATTTTTTTGCAAAGTGAGATGCTTCTCTGAGGTTTGTGTTAGTTTTGAGAACACTAACCCTTATGCATAAGTTAAGGAAAAACAGTTAATAGACAAGGTAGAATCTATGACTCCATTAGACAGTTTATTTAATAAGAAATCCGCATCAGATCTTAACACGACAGCCTGCTTGTGAATGTTTATTAATAATAATTTGAAGTTTTTTTCAGATACTAATTTGAAGTTCAATTTACCTGAAGCCCCATTCAAAATGACACATTCACAAGACCAAGTGCTGGTAGCAGATTTCTGTGATGCTGTTGTGATGGGTGCTGTCTGTGTGTTTATTTTTATTTCTCTGAGGGATGTCTGTGTGTTTATTTTTATTTCTCTGAGGGATGATTGTGTGTTTATTCATTTCCAGTTTGCTAGAAATTGCAGACATTCAAATATGTTTATTATTTGATTTCATTGGACAGATAAGCACAATTGAATTTGACCTATAATGTATCTTTGCCCATATTTGTGTAAATATAAGTGTGGATATTTATGTAATGTTTTTCTACATTTAGCTCTGATGGCAAAAGAGACATTTTTCTCCCATGGTGCAGCCTTGACTTGCTGTGAAGTAAAACTAAAACAAACTGACTTTATCTGATCCACTTTCTTTTACGGTCTAGTCCAAGATTTCTAAGATCTTTGTCATTCATAATGAGAAAACATCAATGAGAGTGGGAGAGAAAGCAGCGTGTGAAACCAGAGAACTAGAGTTTCTTTTTAGTTAGTGAGAATATAATTCCACATGCACACAGGATGACCTTGTCGTCCATGTGTCCAGACACAGGCGTCTAGTGCAGAGCTGTAGTGTGTTTATAATGTGTTCATCCACTCTCCCACTTGCAAACCATCAATCTCTTGATTTAATTTCAGTAATCTCTATGTGTCCCTGTTATACACACATGCACTCACACACTCACACATTCTCACAAATGTGCACACACACATTTACCAGTGCACATGCACGCACACACACACACACACACACACACACACACACACACACACTCACTCACTCTAAGAGGTGTATGTAGTGTTGCAGCATCTAATAGATGACATTGGTAACACTGATAATAAAGACTGTTGGTGATGAATGTGGGTGTGTGAATTATGTTAAAATGTACATACTTATTTGCATTTTGCTTTGACATTGGATAGTGTTTGCTATAGGCACAATCGTACAATGCACAATGAGTCATGACAATTCAGAAAAAGGCTTGATGGGTGTCTTTCGACACTCAGAGAAGCATATGAAATACATGGAAGTTCTATTAAATGATTGTACTTTATGGTTTGGTGTTCATCCTCATTTTTTTTTGGTTTGTTTGTTTGTTTTGTTTTTTATGGTACTACTTCATGGGTCAGTGAAGCTTGGTCTGACGTTCTGAATACACTCCTCATTTACCTGAAGCAGGTGAGAGCTCCTGATTATCTCAGCAAGATGTGCAGGTGGGTGGAAGTGTGTAAAGATGTGGTGTGGCCAGGTCATCCCCACACACTGTGCTGGGAACGTCTGCCCAATTATATTTGGTATAGTCATAAATATTTTTGCTACCACAGTAGTCGGACAGATGCATGTCAGACAGAGAGCAGGTGGAGGCACTGCCAGGTGTTTTCTTACAGGTGTAGGGTGGTATAGGGGGTGGAGGCACTGCCAGAAAGAGGGCAGAGGGCAAAGGACAGAGATGTTTAGGGTGGAAGAACCTTAAGGGTGGTCACCTCCAGTCTGATTGTCTGCTCACCTCCTCCTCAATAGACCTCCTAGTGAAGTGATGGCAATAACCAGCTGATGCTCTAGTTCTTATGCACCAGAATTTAATCGCTATTAAATATTCAATTATTCAATTATCGCTATTAAGAAATGTTGGGCTCATTAAAATGAAAAAATGATAAAGTCTTGCAACCGCTGAAATATTATTAGTAAGAACTTAATTTTTAGAGACAATCCAGTTATTACTGAATTCATATTTTCATATGTACAAATTACTATTACTAATTTAAATTCAGTTAAAATTGAACTTTTACATGTAAACATGTAATTCTTGATATGAAGAAATACATTCAAAATTAAACTGCTTTGCCTTTATGTGTTTATAAAGTTGAATTCTTCTCTTCTGTGTACAGGAAAACATTTTAAAAGCAATACTACAGTCTAGAGATGGGAAAGAAAGAGTTATGAAGGTTCTAAGTTAAAATCTTCTATATTTTGTAAGTATGATTTACAGATTTGTAGCTTTTTGAATATTTGAATATTCACATTTGTGCTAAATGATATTAATATAATCATAAATATAGTAATTAAAAATGATTAGAGGCGACAGCCTAGTTGTAGTTTCATACATGTATCTCTTAGTTTTTCTTACTCTCTCTTTATTTCTCACTTGTTTCTCTTATTCTTTCTTTATTTCTCTCGTTTCTCTTACTGTCTATTTCTCTCATTTCTCTTCTTTCCCTTTGTTTCTCTCTGGTTTCTCTTTTCTCCCTTGTTTCTCTTTCTCTCTCTTTATTTGTCTCTTGTTTCTCTCCTTTCCCTTTTTCATGTTTCTCTTCTCCCTCTTTATTTCTTTCTTGTTTCTGTCCTCTCCCTTTATTTCTCTCTTGTTTCTCTTCACCCTCTTTATTTCTCTCTTGTTTCTCTTCACCCTCTTTATTTCTCTCTTGTTTCTCTTCTATCCCTTTATTTCTTTATATCTCCATTGTTTCTCTTACTCTCTTGCAGCTCTGCTTTTTGTCTCCCTCTATCTCTTTTTCTCTTTCTCTGTTTCATTCTCTTTCCCTCTTTTGCTCTCTCTTTCACTCTCTCTCTTTCACTCTCTCTCTCTCTCTCTCTCTCTCTCTCTCTCTCTCTCTCTGCAGTTGTATGCTCTCTTGAGCTGTCAGTGTGTGTAGTTCACCTGCTGTGGGGGTGCGGCTTTATAAGGAACTCAGCGTTCAAGTTTTCTCCAATTCTGTTTAAAAAATAGCAAAAAGAGAAAAAAAGTGGGGAAAGACAGCAAAGAAAAGCCAGGAGAGAGTCAGAGAGAAGGGAGAGAGACAAGAGAGAGAGAGTCAGAGAGAAGGGAGAGAGACAAGAGAGAGAGAAGGGAGAGTCAGAGAGAAGGGAGAGAGTGAGAGAGAAGGGAGAGAGTCAGAGAGACGAGAGAGAGCGAGGGAGAAAGGAAAGAGAAAGGAGAGAGATGCCGCTGTGTGTTCCAGCAGTGTCACTGACGAGAGAGAGATTGATGGATAGAGCGATGCAGTGTACATAACACCCAGTCTCCTCTACCTCCTCCTCTTATTCTCTCCATCTTTCCCCTGTGCCGTGGTGCCTCTCCCCCCACCCCCTTGCTCCAGGACCCCCCCCCCCACCCTCCCACAGACTGGCCGTGCGCTAGTCCTCCTCCAGACCACTTCGTGCCGTCGGAGGGGATTTCTCCGAGGGAAGAGCTCTTCAAGCGATCGCTTCGCGGGAGATCCTGGATAGCGGTGTGGCGGCTCGTGCTCTGAGACGGGACCGGCTGTGCGTGGAACGGCGGGACAGTATCTATGGAGGCAGACAGCCTGACCAGAGCAGCCTCAGCAGCTGGTGAGTCACATACCCACTCACGTCTCTGTCCTTCCCTCTTATACACACTCAGGCGCACACAAAAACTCATTCGTGCATACACACACACACACACACACACACATACACACTCTTACTCTCCTTCTCGTTTTGCTCTTTTTGTTCCTTGTTCTCCTTCCCTCTCATTATCTCTCTCTCTCTCTCTTTTCTGCTCTCTCTCTCTATTCTTGTGTCCCCCGTTCGCTCCCTGTCGTTCTGCATCTGCTTCAGTGCTGGTTTTTTTTTTGGTTTTCTTTTTTCCCCTGTGATTACTTTCCACGCTCTCCCACAGCGTGCGCAGTGTTTCCGAAGTCTCACCGGTGTAAGGTAGAATGTCCATCCGCCCCTGGCGCGTTCCAAAACGCTAAGGGGATTATCGGGACAAGCGCAGGGCACTGGAGGGAGAGTGCTGTGTGCCATCAGCTCCTGCCTCAGCGCAGAGACGAACCGGTGGCGGTTCGGAACGTCTCTCCCGCGCTACAGGCGCAAAGGTGCTCGTCCTCTGTCAGAACGGAGGTGTGTGATGCGCAGCTCTGTATGTGCTTCCATGATCGCAGTGTCGACTGCCCCGGTTCATTCATTCAGCAGAATCCACGCGCGTCTGTGTAATTATATCTTAAACTCTGTTATTCCCTTCTTTCTCTCGTTCTTTCTCTCTCACACTATCTCTCCTCCTCTCTGTCTGAGTTCTTGACCCCATGGTGAGATAGAAAAGCTCAGAGAGGCTTAGAGGAGTTTCATTATGAACCTCTTTTCCTTCCTGGGAGTTATGGTGGTCATTTCCTGAGGGGCCACAGCTTGCTTAAGCAGGAGGTAAACACCACCATCTCCATGGGTTTGTGCCCATATACTGTGCATGAGGCTCAACCAGTGAGGAAGTCTCAGCTCCCGTTATTCTCAGCTCCGCGTTTCTCAGCGAGACGCGGTTTTTGTCAGCGAGACGCAGTTTCTCAGCTCCGCTGCATGACGGAGAGAAGACAGGAGGCAGGTGATGGAAGAGTGGCCTAGAAAAGTGTCTCCCAAGATACCACACTAGAACAAACATTACTCAACCAAACGGGGTCGGCAGGCAAATTACAGTCACTTACAGGCAGTGTGTGCAGCTGAGCTCTCACTCGGGAGTGTGTTCTTCTCAAACGTGAGCTGAACTCTGTTGGGCCCTGTGCTTAACGCTCTGAGCTCTTACCAGCTCCCCGAAGACCCTTGTTTCAAACATTTCTTTATTTAACGTTGACTGCAGAAATCCCAGCTTGATTGTTATTTTTCAGTCTGCGAGAAGTGAGAAAGGCTATGCTTTGTTAATTATCCACGTTACGTAACAGCACGGCGTCGATTCTTAAAGGGTCCGCGATCAAATCGAGGCTGGCGGAAGCTGCGGTGGTGCTGGGGCCCAAAGACGTGTAAACCACGAGGGGACATGGCTCTGGTGTGTCCCTCCGTAAATCGCTCTCATACAGCAAGGTGAAGGTGAGAGGGATTTGGGAAGGAACAAGGAGGAACTCAATGGGACCTGGCTGCTGTGAAGAGATGTGTATTCAGGGAGGCACTGCGGAGGAAATGGCTGCAGGTAGGAGAACACTGGCAGGTCTCTGCACCAGGAGGCACAGGGGCTTTTGCAGGAGGGCAGAATTAGCAGCAGACCCAGGTAACTGGCCCAGGATCAGCAACAAAAAGAGGACCGTGTCCTACATATGTTCCCTAAGGAATATACTTATACTGTAAATGTGCACTGACACACACACCCACACACTCTATCTTTGTCTTCCACACACCTACACTAAACTCTTTACCCTGAGGTAGTAGCAATGCCCTGTGGAAGGAGGTCAAATGTGAGGCGAGTGTCCATGACACAGGCCACCAAAGCCCACCGACTGCTGACCACCATGTCTCCCCTGCGGCAGATTGCCATACAGGGGCATCTCCGCCCACACACATGCCCCTGCCCCAACCCTGCTTTTACCGCACCACCTGCACAGAGCGGCTGATGGATGGAGTGGAGGAACTGGAGCATGCTGGAGATGGATGGAAGTGCCTAGCTGGTAGCGATATGCAGCTTTACTTGCACCTGCGTGTGTTTGTGAGTTTGGGGTGACGAAACGCTGTGGTGTATATTTCCAAAGGAAAACAGCCTCTATAATGCTGTAATGTATGTTGATAGGGCTGTATAATGCTGTATAATGCAGTAATGTATGTTGATAGGGCTGTATAATGCTGTATAATGCTGTATTGTGTGCTGATATGGCTGTATAATGATGTATTGTGTGTTGATAGGGCTGTATAATGCTGTATTGTGTGTTGATAGGGCTGTATAATGCAGTAATGTATGTTGATATGGCTGTATAATGCTGTATTGTGTGTTGATAGGGCTGTATAATGCTGTATTGTGTGTAAATAGGCACTTCTACAGGTTTTTGGATCGGTTGTTATTTTTATTAGCTGAAAGCGTGTCACTTCATCAGGAGTGAGTTAGATTGTCACAGTCCAAAAAAAGTTGACCTTTACATCACAAATAGAGAGGTTTAATAGACAGGGCACTGTTGTCTCCAGCAACTCGGGCCCTTGTGTGCACTTGTTAATCAAACAAGAGTCCTAGTGAGGTTCACTTTATGGACTTCTAAACAAAGTGAGAGTGTTGTCACAAGCCAGGCACAGATGGCCATGGGCTCAGCCTGTGGGAGTTTTGATGGCTATAAAGATAATGACTGCGTGCACGTGTGTGTGTGTGTGTGTGTGTGTGTGTGTGTGTGTGTGTGATGTGAGTGTGTGTGTGTGTGTGTATGTGAGAGAGAGAGAGAGAGAGAGGAGCAGAAAGAAGACAGATAAAGAGAGAGACTGAGAGAGTGTGTGTGAGTACTGTGTGTGTGTGTGTGTGTGTGTGTGCATGTCCTGTCCCACAAAGGATTTGAGACCCAAGAGGCCTCGTCAGAGGAGGGGGGGTGGGGTCCTTAGAAGCAGTGATGACTGTATTGCTTTGCCTATGATTTATGATTTATCCCCATCCTGGTTCATCCCCCCACCCGGCCCGGTTATTCATGTATTGATAATCAACCACAATCAACAACTAATCAGCTCCAATCAGACTTTATAACAAGAGAGCTGCAGAGATTGGAGATCAGGTCTAATGGTTCTGGAATACATGCATTCAGAAGCCATACAGCAGTGCTTCCCTGCATAACACCAAGCACAAAGTGCCTTTTCCTTTCAACCCTCCAGCCTGTGCTGTAGTAAGTGTTGGGTTCTCCAGTCTGGCAGGTGTGCAGTATTCAGAAACAGACCTGAAGCTGACATGAACAGACTGGCTCTCACCAGCGTAGTGGAGAACTCAGGTTAGAAACTCAAACCTCCAGCCGCATACTGACGAACGCCACATCATCTGGTCTTTTACACACACACACTCACACTATTGTTTGGTTCACACACACTCCTACACCTTCTCCCCAACACCACCCTTCTCAACATGCACGGTGTGACACTCTGCTCTGTGATCACACTGCAGTCCATCTGTAGATCTCCAGACACAGGTGCCATTGTCAGGTGTGTTCTTCAGTCGCCAGGGATAATGAGATCGGTGGATGAGCAGGAGAGCTCTGGGCAGCTCGTGGGTCGCTCTGGGCAGCTCGTGGGTCGCTCTGGGCAGCTCAGGGACCGCTCTGGGCAGCTCGTGGGTCACTCTGGGCAGCTCAGGGACCACTTTGGGCAGCTTGTGGGTCGCTCTGGGCAGCTCAGGGACCGCTCTGGGCAGCTTGTGGGCCACTCTGGGCAGCTCAGGGACCGCTCTGGGCAGCTCGTGGGCTACTCTGGCCTGGCAGGCAGAGGTGATCAGTGGCAGGAGATGTGAGCAGAGCAGGCCTCCCTCAGCTGTCTGCCACAGATGCTGTTCACGATGTATGGGCGAGCCCTGCCTCTATGGCGTATGCCTCCACTGGAGAAAGAGATGGCGCTCATTCTGCATCTAAAATGGATGCTGCTGTCAATCATCAGGTGGTTTGGAGTCTTTGTGGCAGGCGAGGTCATCCCTCCTGTTGCCGGGGGGTGGATGGGTGGGGCTCCGGCAGAGACGGCACCAGACCACGCCTTCGCCATTATTTGGCTTCGGATTTGTTGAACTTCCCATTAAACTTTTGCGTCCACTTTTCAGCACTTTGTGTCTATAACAGATAAAGGTCAAATGGAAATGATGAGGAACGAGGAGATACGTTATCCAATCATTTCTGTAGGACGTTTCTGTCTGACCTTTGGAATAATGTCACTTGTCATGTGTGGTGGGGAATTATATATGGAAGTATATGTTTCAGGGAAGGTTTGTGTTCATGTTTTAAGTTGTTGTTCTGGTCTTGCTTTCCCTCAGGCCCCACGTCTCACAGCAATGTCATTCTCATGCCAAGAATTCCACAAGTGGAGTTTTGCCTGGGTAAGTCACATGATTACTGATATGTCCTCTTATTCGGTTACACATGGCATGCTAGCTAAATGTTAAATGTCAAAGAATTTCACTGAGGAATTAAATGTATCTATGAAACTTGCTGAAAAAGTAGAAGAAATTGAATAGTTGAAAATGTAAAAGTCAACCAAAACAACTAATAATAAGACATAATACATTTGCAATAACTGAGCCAGGTGAAATTGAACTGATTCTCAGTGCTGGGATGTGTTGGGATGTGCTGGAATTAGGTTGGGATGTGCTGGGATATGCTGAGAGGTGTTGGGATGTGCTGGGTGGTGTTGGGATATGCTGAGAAATGTTGGGATGTGTTGGGATATGCTGGGATGTGCTGGGAGGTGTTGGAATGTGTTGGGTGGTGTTGGGATGTGTTAGGATCTGTCAGGATGTTCTGGGAAGTGTTGGACTTCACCTCAGTTTGCTGGGTTTGGGTTATTCAGCATGTCCATAGGAGGACATTGCTAGTAATCCAGCTTAGCAAGTCTTTGTTCATGCAGACATTTCTGTGTTCGTTTAAACCTGTCCTCATCTCAAAGCTGTGGGGCTTTCAGGATGTGGTCCGCATCAGAGCTCCTTTAAGACTCAATGGTATGTTTTGTGTTAGTTTTGTTTTTAAGCATTTTTGTTCGGTTTGAGGTAACGGACATGTCTGGTGTCTGAAGGTTATGCTGAGAATCTGGGCATGTCTGTGTGTGTGTGTGTGTGTGTGTGTGTGTGTGTGTGTGTGTGTGTGTGTGTGTGTGTGTGTGTGTGTGTGTGTATGTGTGTGTGTGTTTGGGTGTGTGTGTGTGTGTGTGTGTGTGTGTGTTTGGGAGGGTGTATGTGTGTGTGTGTATATGTGTGTGTTTGGGAGGGTGTATGTCTGTGTGAGTCTGTATCCACTTCTTCATTAAAGCAGTTAAGTTACATCCCAAAAAGCTCCACATTGTGTCTGATTTGGTTTTAAGTGAGAATCCTTTGACATTGACTTAAAAGATGCCGACAGTTCAACTCCTCACCTGTCTGTGAGACACCAAGACAAAGTGGCAAAGCTTGACATCTGCTTGATAGAATTTGGACTTGGGAGTTCAAAGCCATTGGTTCTTTATAGCCATCCCAGCTGCCATTAATTGGATTGATATTTATATCTGTATTTTTGAACAGAGAGAGAGAGAGAGAGAGAGAGAGAGAGAGAGAGATCAACACAAAGAGAGACAGACACACAGTCATCAAGCCACCAGATGGAGCTGAAATGACTGGGCATTATGCTTCCACGTATGAGCTTGGATACTTTACTCTCCAACACATGACAAAAATCAGAGAGAGAGCCCAAGAGAGACAGAAAGAGAGAGAGACAGATAGAGAGGGACAGAGAGATAAACAGATGGAGATCATGAAGGCATCTGTTCAGCCTCACCACACTATAAAGTGCACTATTAAATATCAGCCAAGGTTGGTTTATGCTGTGCCCATCCACATATCCACTCTGTAGACAGGAATATCTCTCTCAGATGCAGTTACAAGGCTCTAGTAGTGTTTGAATGTGTACCTGTGAATGCATTCTGTCATTAGTTCAGAAACCCGGAAAAAGTGCTTTGGTTCTGCAGTGTGCTTTCAGAAAAGGGACCGTGGTGTGCCGGTCTCCACGGCGCCATGCTTTACTCCTCATCTAAACTCCGCCACTTCAGAGTTCCTTCGTGACTGAATGGCTCCGTCTCAGATTAAGACCCCTTCGTTTCTTTAGAGCTTTCCTTACCCCGGAAACATCCATGCGTGCCGTCAGTCAAGCAGTTGGCCTGGCTTCTATATCTCTTCTCCTCCTCTGTGCTTTATGTAAACATTTCCATGAGAATATGAATGCCGTTCC
Source organism: Tenebrosternarchus preto (assembly GCA_025802075.1). Classification (NCBI taxonomy): domain Eukaryota; kingdom Metazoa; phylum Chordata; class Actinopteri; order Gymnotiformes; family Apteronotidae; genus Tenebrosternarchus; species Tenebrosternarchus preto. Next base: position 475,575 of record JAOYMR010000008.1, read on the forward strand.
CCACCGATCACCTGCTAGTCTGAACAAAAATGTGGTGATGATCCAAAATTGTGAGAAGAACAAAGCGCCTTCAGAGATCCATGCAAACTAATCTGTGTGTTAAGATTTGCCATATAGAACGTGTTCATTTGTAAGGCGACAATTTAGCTTTGGGCTTTATTTCAAATCCTTCTGCTGGTTAAAGGTCTTTCATCTCGGTCATGAATGAGCAAAATGACTGGTAGAGGAAATAATTTCTAATTTCTCTTTCATCCATAATGGTAAAACAGTAAACATTTAATAATCTCTGCAAGGTAATCCAAAAATGGACTCAGTAAAGTCATAATTTTACTGTAAGGACTGACCTATATGTATTTGATTGAGAGGATCTGTGTCCAATCACAGCCTTTTGAACCAGTTTATCAATCAAACTGATATATTCTGATGGGAACCAGGGACTCAGTGATTACAGTGCAGAGCATAAAAGATTTTGTGTTTTCTTTCTTTAGTGCAGAGGACCCTTCCATCTAAAACTGTGGAGGTTGGTACAGTGAAACGAGAAAAATGTAACGAAGTGAGTTGGCAGGGATAATAACAGCACTGGAGACGTCCTGTCGTGACGGGCAAATTAAACACTTCATATAAAAGAATGAGTTTGCCGTCATTTTTACCACTAATTAACTATTTAAGAGGGTGATATTACAACGGGAAAGGCCAAGACACCGAGGTTCCCTCTTGTTTCTGAAATGAGATGAGGCCATGAAATGAGTGATGCGTGGCCTGAAGACTTTCTAAATTACACTTATTTGTGTGGAAGCAAACAAACAGCAAACCAACACCCACAATCGTTTCAGATCTGGGGTGTGAAGCATGTGTTTGGTGTTTACATGTAAAACTGTGCTCTGCTGCACTGAAATATCACATTTGAAATGAACTGAAGCGTGTGCAAATGCCAAGAATGGAGAGGAATAGCTAATTCCATTGCGAAATGCAAAAGCATCCAGCACAGAGGAAGTCTACATGTACTTATTCACCAGGACCCATGTTGTCTGTCTGATCTTCTTGGTCATGGCCCTGCAACACAGATGTGGAGATATTCCTCCAGATGTATAATAGAACAGGCTCCTTGCCAGCAGAGACATACATGTAACTCCAGCCAAACACAAAAACGGGCAAACGCCGTCCATTCCAATAGTGCTCGGCTCAGTAAAACTAACCAGCGTGGGTCTAGTGACCTTTGTGCAGGAAGGGTTTAGTGTCACAGCATGTTGCTCTGCTATGATTGGTATGTAGAAGCTTAATCAATATGAAGAGAATCCTGGATTTGAATCTTGCAGTAATACAGGACTGCAGCAAACTCACAACTAATCCTGTGATGGCTGTGATAATATTCTTGGATGTTTTCAGATTCATATGTGAATCGTGTGAGGACATCCGAGGGGGGAAACATTCGTTAAATGTTCATACCTGCAAACATCCTACACTGCCTGAAACACAGCACCTTTTATTTAAACATCCTTTTCTGTGTATGATCAGGGAGACAGGAGTCATCATACCATACAGAATATTGCTCTATACAGCTTAATCAGAGACATGCTATTGGTTTGTGTGGTTCACATCAGTTCACATCTGTCAAGGTTTAGACCTTCTTAAGTCCTGTGAATTTTGCTTTCCTTGCTTGTTTATTCATGCTGTCAGAACTACGCTTCATCACTGCATTAGTGACTTCTTCAAACCAATAACAACACACTCCTGCTTGGGGATAATCTTTTGGACTGGATCTTCAACTGCTCAGTTATTGACTATAATTACTTATAGTCAGCAACATGTTGTGCTTCTTAGCGTGTGACCTGTTTTTACACTATAACAGTGGCCCAGGTGGTAGAGCTACAGTTTTTTCAGGTCTGATAAGTTTCTAGGCATGTAATCTGCATGATCAAAATGAATATATGCAGTTTGTAAATAGCATTAATTATTTTCTTAGATTCAACTCATTTTCATACCAGTCTCATGGTCAGAAATAATGCAGAATGCCAAATAAAGAATTTTTAAAAAATGCAAGGCGGTGATTCACAGCCACCAAAGTTGCTAGGAGATTTGCCTGACCTGAACGTCTGTCTCCTTCTGCCTCACTCATCTCCAGCGCACCGTCGTCACGGGTCAGTAAATGTCTCGTAACTCCACAGCAGTTGGGTCATTCTGTGAAATCAGAGCAGAGCTGAGGCCGCTGCATGAATTTCCTGAACCACAGTTTCATTACTAAGACCATGCCTTCGTCACAAGAAACATGACCCAGAAATGAGAGTGCATTTATTTTGTTTGAGAATATACGCATAGGGAAGAAGGCTGAGACAAGAAAATTGGAAATAGTTGAATATTTAATCCTAAAACGGTCTTGTGTTGTCACAGAGGGGACCCGGGGAGGGTCGGATCTTGGATTCAGGGCAGTGATGCCTTCAAGGGAACTGCACTGCTGCCCCACACAACCTTCCCTATCGCCTGCCTGGCACGAAGCGTGACGGCTTATATTAGTATTATACTTGTTGCTAAGTAACTGAAAAGAATGATTTTCTTTTAGCTAAACCTTCTCTCTGTCTTTCATGTAAATCACAGTCAGTGTGGTTTATAATCAATTAACTGTGGGGGTGATACCAACTGCACACGCACCCACTCTCACACACACACTCACAAACACGCACACACACACACACCATTACATAGCACACAACACTGCATTGACAGATAGTTAATACCGTCACCACTGTTCAGTTTTGTTTATTTCTCTGTAATGGACTGCTTTGTCATAAACTAATCTTTAGAGCTGTGGCTGGAAGAGTACTGTGCCAAGCTCTGAGCAAAACACTATTGTGTGTTTTCCAAAACAGTTGAATTAACTCACAGAGGGCTTGATAATTAAATTGAGCTGAATCAGGTTTGTAAGGGCAACAAAAATATGAAACTGTGCACAACACTCATTCCTTAAAGAAAAAAAAACACAAACCCTGCCCAAATATACCTGATTCAATTCCTTAGCTAATAATCACCACTAAACGGAGTGATTTTATGTCATTTCACTAGTGTCATGGCTTAGCCTCTCTACATCAGGGACTCTGTGAGCGTTTTTGTTCTACAGACTAAAGAGGAATCTCCCATCGCCACAGCAACCACTTCATGATTCTACAAACCCACATTACTTTTGATAAAAAAAAAAAATGAAATCCTCAGGCATGCCAAAAATAAAATCCTCATGCATTCAAAATCCTCATGCATTCTCATTATGAGTTTCATGAAGATCTTTCATTTTAACAGCTTCATTTCATAGTTCATAGCTTAAACACTAACAGTATGCTAAAAATGTTCAAGGAATTCTTCAAGAAAAACTGTTTATCTTTTTGTAGATGCAGAGTATTTATCATTTTTGTTGTAGATAGCAGAGCCGCATCTCTCACTTTGCTGGTAATAGCAGAGATATTTAAATTTGAATGGTGAATAGAACTACAGATAGCTTTTCTCAATACACAAAAATAGGCCTTTCTAATAACTTATGGTACTTGGACCTGGTTAGCATACTGGGAATACCATGTAAAGGAGTATAGAATATAGAATATACCATGTAAAGAAGTATAGAATATAGAATATACCATGTAAAGGAGTATAGAACATAGAATATACCATGTAAAGGAGTATAGAATATAGAATATACCATGTAAAGGAGTATAGAACATAGAATACACCAAGTGAAGGGATATATAATATAGATTATTCCATGTAAAGGAGTATAGATTATAGGATATACTGTACCATGTGAAGGGTTATAGAATATAGATTATTCCATGTAAAGGAGTATAGAATATAGAATATACCATGTAAAGGAGTGTAGAATATAGGATATACCATGTGAAGTGTTATAGAATATAGATTATAATAAAAGAGAATAGAATAGAATAGAATAGAATAGAATAGAATATGTGTTGCAAACTTCCAGACACAAAAATCTGGAAGTCTGAATCCTGTATAGAACACAGGGTAGACCATGTAACAAGGTATAGCATATAAGATATTTATACAGGATCGTTTTTACTGTTCTACATCATCATCACAGAATGTTGTCATTTGCACATATCAAAGTTAAGCAAACTGTGCTTGAAAACAGACCTGCTAGAATGAAAATGATGGCCATGCTGAATGTAGCTTCTTCATTCACATCTGAGAAGAGAGCTTTTGAGTTGTGTTTTACAGCATGTCATCTACAGCTATGTACTCAAACCAGGGTGATATAGTAGAGGGTGAGTAAGACTATTACTAGGCATGACGCACTAAGCTTCATCTGTACGTTATCCTGTGATTAAGGTACAGTGGTTAAAGAACGAAACCATCAATGTTAGATTAATTCGATTTGATTTCAGTGCTCTAGAAATTAATCCAATGCAGCTCTTTTAATGTGTAGAAACATTTTTTTAAAACTATTTTCAACATAATTTGTGTTTGCGCCTAAGGGGTTCATGTTGTGTAAGGTCTCTCAGAAGATCCATATTTTTGATTAGATATTTACTCTTGAGCATGACATTGCACAGCACAACTTTGGCATTTGCCTGAAGGAACTACTAAACCTTTCAAACGCTGAGATGAAAGCCCTAAAATCTCCTGCTCCCAGTTAAGCTATTTCGTTTTAGATATTTGTAGTTGACAGGTTCTCTTCTGGATAAACAGGGTCCATACAGTGCCATATAGTTATCTGAGAGCTCTCTGCATGTTTGCTAATATACTTTCGGTGTTAACCTCCCTGGATTGGACACAGTGCAGCCACCCCCACCCCTTCCCATCGTTTGCCGCAGGGACAGTCCCTCACCCTACCCTTTTATCCAGTCTTTATGAGGCCAGCACCTTGAGCTGTAGTCTCGAGCTCCGTAATGATGTCTCGATCTACTGGCGATTTCACTGTGGAATTGAATGTCATTGCAGCACAAGCAGCAAAGACCATATCCAAACTCGATACGGTGCCTCAACCAACAGCAGCCCTTTGATAATATAATGATTCTACAAGCAAGTACAAACAAAATCCATGCTGGAAATAAGCAGCAGTTGCAGTAGGTGGTGGAGTAACGTCTTAATAATCCTATTTGAGATACTATATAAAGTAACACACAGATGTGCTATTTTTGTGATATGCTGTTGTGCTTAGCACAGCTGTTTAAACATGAGATAAGTAACATGATTTGGTGAGTACATACTAATTAATCACCACATTGTCTTATTTATAACTCCCTTCCCCCAGAAGATGAAGATAAGGCTTTTAAAAATCTAATGATTTGAACAATCCTAAAAAATCAAGTCTATTTCCAGCTCTTTGTTGAAACAGATGCAGACGAAACTGCCACCTGGAATCAGTGCTTCCTTGTGTGTATAGTCATGTGCTCATGGGAAACTGTCCATGAAGAGCGTAACACTCATCTCTCCAGCAAACCACTGAGCAAAGCTTTCAAGTGGCAGCAGACCCAACGATAGGCCACGCCTCCCTGATTAAGCCCGGCTTCCCGCATTCCCCGCACACGCTCCTGCATTGCACACTGTGACACTCTTCTGGGAAATGATGCACTCCGCTCCTCTTTTAACTGCTTATAGCATGTAAGATTTGCTTTTGTCAACGGTTCATAGACATAAAAACAGAGCCTAGCGTGTACAGGCCTGTAGTCATGGGCAAAAACGTCAATACACCTGTGCTTCTTTCAGAAAGTGAAACACAGAGAATTGTAGCAATTACAAAAAATTCTTTGGTGTTTTTTTTTTTGTTTGTTTGTTTGCACAGAACCAAGGAACCAACAAAACTGAGGAAAAACAAAAATTAATATTAACTTAATATTAGCACGACCTTTGAAAACAACTGAAATTGGTATACTATGAATTATACGTACTCTTGCATATCTACTGGAGATTTACTCCTCTTTTGCCAACTGTTCCACATCTCCAAGCTGCTGTTTGAGTTCTCTCCACTGGCGTTCTATAGGACGTAGGTCTGGGTCTTAAACCCTTTGAATTATGCTTTGCATCATTGTCCTGCTAGAAGACCCATAACCTCTACCTGACACCTGGCTTCTGACACTGGGCTCTACATTGCACTTCTTTGATCTTCATGACATCATGCATATAGTCAAAGCATCCATTGCTAGAAGCCACAAAACACTTCCACGTTTGACCGTAGGGACTGTGTTCTTTTCGCTGAGGACCTTGTTTCATATTCTGTACTTGATACAATAGTGTGCTTGACCAAAAAGCTCTATCTTGGTCTCATTTGTCTTCCAGAAAGGTTGTAACTTCGTCAGGTAAAATCCTGGCAAACTCCAGCCTATCTTATTTATGTCCCTGTGTCAGCAGTGGGGTCTTCCCCGAGATCCTACCACAGCTTCCAATTTCATTCAAATGGTGATGGATGGTACGAGCAGGTCAGGCTGAATTTGGTTGGAACTTAACGGAGTTCCTTTTTAGCCATTACTCAAAAAATCTTTTGTCTAGCATCTCAATGACGCTGCACACCGTGGACACAGTGAACACCGTGGACACATCTCTGGAGATGGACTTGTAACCTTGACATCATCCATGGTTTTGACAATTGTGGTTTTCCCATCTTCGGATAATCCTTTGCTTTTCTCTCTCTTCTCAGTGTGGTAGAAATGGACACAAAGGTTTAGTCAACATTTCTCTGTTTAAACTTGTTTCAAGTGTGATTTATTATATTGTCAGCACATCTCACATACAATAGGTGGCCTTAAATACAAATTAAAGGACCATCGCATAATTGAAATCCACAGCTTTGAAAAAGAGCCAATATTTTTGTCCTGTTCTGTGTGGAATTATGATCAGATTTGATTTCTTTCCCCTCAGTCTTGTTCCACTGCAAACAAAAGAAATAAACATGAATGGCAAAAGCCTTTTAACCGTTTTCTGGGAGATGTGTTGCATTTTCTGAGAGAAGTGCAGGGGTTCCAACATTTTTAACCATGACTGTAAACCAGATCTAATATCTAGTTTAAGACATACTGGCTTTTGTTCTTGAGCACAGCAGGACATTTAAAGTTCCTGAGTCCATGACACAGAGGTTCTGCAGCTTATGTTCTTAGTGCACAGTGAATTGTGATCAATTTACTGATTGCAAATCTGTAGGGAGCTGGTTTTGCTACCGAGTTTGTGGAGTGCAGCCGAAAATGACAATAATTAGCCCCGACCGTTGGCTAACCTCTGAATTCTGCCATATCCCTCATTATGCAAAACGGAGGTTTATCAAGCTGATCATTAAGACTGATGCAGGACAACATCTGCTTCATCTGACTGGATTACTGGATGTGTAACGAAGATGTGTGTCCCCTTCTGCTTGAGACACAGACAAGAAGGCTGACATCTTAGAGTGTGACTGACAAAAAAAGGAAAATATGTATTTATTTAAGGAACATGATAGCAACACAGGTGTTTCATGAGAGCGCATGCAAATTGTGTTGTCAAATTAATTGAAGTGCTAATATGATTATTGCAATGAATATCCAAAAGCATATTTGTCTCCCATAGCAACCTCATGGGCCTTGTCTGTTCTTTAATGGGATTTAGATTCATGTTAAGACCACTGAATCTCCTTGTGTACGACTAAAAATAGAACAAAGTAATCCTTTAGGTGAACTGTGCCACATATACCAGTCATAAAACATAACCAGTAAAGCATAATTGTAGCCCCATGGGTCGGCAAAAACTGTTGTTCTGAGTGTGAGATTGTTATGTTAATTGTGAATCACATTCAGCATGATTGTGTATAATTGTATTGGCACAGCAGTCTTTCAGGTGATTAGACAAGTCACGCTATTCATGAATGAAACTGTATCTTCTGGATAACGTCATTCAGTGGCATAGAAATAACAGCATGTGATCTGAAGCCCGACAGACCATTTGCCGTGCTGAACCCGTTATGTCTATTTCATAACAGATGCTTTCAAGGTTTGATTGCAGTTACCCGTCTTAGTGGCAAACAAACGGAGGAACAAGAGCTGTAGAGAAACAGGAAGTGGCTACGTTGAAACATTTTCCTCTGTAATTAGAAATCACATCAGCTGCTTCTGTGGTTCCTGTCAAAGAGAAAATCCTTGTGCTATTTCCTCCTAGGTGTTTTAGAGAGAAGCTAAAGGCTGCTATTTTGCTTTGATATAATGGTTTGTGTGTGTGCGCTGCAAATATACAGTGTGACCACACAGGTGTGTGTGTGTGTGTGCACACTCGGGGGGAGGAGTGTCTTGTCACTTCTGTGGTTGAACAGCAGTCACGGTATCTGATGAAACTGACTGTAATGATGTAAAAAGAGCAGGACCTTTTTGGCCCTGCTGTGTCGTTCTGTCATTCTGCACCCACCCACCCTTTCATGTTCCTCCGGACAGGATCTCTTGTGAAGATTTGCTTTTGTGGAGACACACAGTGCCAGAGCTGATCAGATGGACACTGGCTGTGGAGAGAAGACCTCACCTCTTCTGTTCTTCTCCTTGACCCTTTTGGAAGCACTTTCAGTTATGTCTGATCAGTTAATCAATTAATCAATGCAAACGTTGATCAGAGGAGTCGAGGAGGGTGTAGGTTTGGGTGTAGTCTGCAGGTCAAGGCGGGTGCAGGTTTGGGTGTAGCATGCAGATCATCCCTGGAGCTTTTTTCCTTCTTTCTGTAGGGTCATGGGTCACTGGGTCATGGTGGTACATGTTATGTTCTTAAATGAATGAGTATGTGTCTGAAAGGCTGTGTCCTGTGGATGTGCCCGAGATGTCAGGGAACACTCAGGGTCTAAAGGAGACACTTACCGTATCACACACATACACCGTCTCCTGCAATGCCAGTGCTATGGTAACTCCACGCATGCCAGCTAGATGAAATGTGACTTCACAGTGACTTCCCAGAGCCTGCAGTGCGTGAGGGATTTCATTTGCTTGCAAACAGAGAAGGAGCCAATTGGGAAATGTCTCTGGCTAATGTAGTTTCACAGTGCTGGATAGAAGCTGTGTTAACACAGTCACAATCAGCCTTTAGCATTCCACCTTCTGGCTCACGCTCTGACGACCCTGCAAGCTGATCAAAGGCCTCTGGTTCATTGGGATCACATAGAAGGAGGTAAAGCTCTTTGCATGTCTCATCAAATATGTCTTAAAACGTTTTACAGCTGTCTGGAAAATTCTGCCCATCCGCTGTCAAAGAACAATGGTCTAGGGCTGTCAACCTGATCTTTTGTTGATTGTTATGCCATATCTGGCTCCAAACCTTCATTTGGATTTGAACCCAATTTTCTCCTACTTTAGTTGTGTCCAGTTCCCACCTGCTACCTATGTCACATAGCAGCTCGCTAGCTGGGAGGCACAAGCTTCCTCAGAGGCATGCAGCCATTCCCACTCTTAGAGAGGACTGCTACTCATCAGTAGAGCTCATCTTAATCTTGTATACATGATGTGTGTCTGACGAATGTGGCTCTGATCAACACGGCAAGAGGAAGGCTGTTCTTCCAACCTAGAGAGCAGAGGCAGCTGTGTTCTCTTGGACTCCTGACCACAGACGGCTATAGCATCAACTGGATTAAAAATTGGGCTAATAGGAATAAACTGCAGACAACTGCACACCTCAGGAAATGTTTTGCAGTATTGCATGTTAGTGCCACCAAGCTTTTGGGATGAAAACAAATTTTCATCTCCATTCTGCTCCTTGACATTAAAAAAACACAACAACAAAAACCCAAACATCTCCATGATTGCATTGATCTGAAGTCCAGAACCTTAAACCCAAACATGTGGTCCATTCCCCTGGACTCCTGTTCTTCTGGACTCTCGTTCCCCTGGACTCCTGTTCTCCTGGACTCTCGTTCCCCTGGACTCCTGTTCTCCTGGACTCTTATTCCCCTGAACACCCATTGGACTTCCAGGCACTGACGCCATGCAAGCCAAGTCTCTGGTTTCCTTTCTGCATTGTAGGCAGCGGTTTCACCAGCACTGGGTGAAAATCCATGGCTCCAGCTCCTTTAACTCTTTGTCGTTCAGAGTAATGTGCTGGGCTTCGTGCTTCCTCGCTTTAGAAAACACACTAAACACACAATTTTCCCACTCACTGGCTGCAAGATTCTTCATGCATTTTGCTGGCCATTGGTGCGCAAGTAGAGTGAACTCAGCGTTTACTTTACTCAGGTCGCCTGGGTGACACTTTCTTCTCCTGATGGCTCTGAAGTTCTATGCTAAAAGCTTTATTTCTGCACAAATGCTTCCGAAATTTGCGTTGAAAACATTGCCGTGATTTAAGGAGTTAATGCAGTCTGACATATTTCTGAATAACTACAGTTTCTGACCGGTACTGAAGTCCTGGCTGGCTTACGTTCCAGGCACTGGGCTACAGCAGAGCTTTCCTGTAGAATCCCAGGCTTTGAAACCGTGCTGTTTCCAAAACTGATTCAGAAAGTTGCCGTAAACATTATGCAATTTGTAGGTAATGAATTGAAGACAGCATTTCACAGCCCAGGGAAAATGTTCATTTAAACTTAAAATGTTCAAAAACAGTAAATCTGGATAATTTCCCCCCATGCTGGCACATAAGCACCTGGCTGCTGGTTGTACTTACTATTGACTAGAGGAGTCAATTTATGATGTGCATTCAACTTATGAGATGTGTGCTTGCAGCCCATTCAGGCGCACACACACACACACACACACACACACACACACACACACACACACACACACACACACATACACACACGCATAAACACACACACTTGTATTTACACAGACCATAATCTCACTTTTCATTATACAGTTCTTTGATGTGATGAAAGGGAAACGGCTCTTTTTGATTTCCGTCATCATGGTGTTTATTGTCTCTCCCCATGTTGTACGCGGGTTGGACAACTACTTCATCAGACACAAATGAGGTAAATATTACGCTCAACCCACGGCTTGTTTACGTGCTCAAAGGATGGCTTTGTGTCCATTCGTTTGTAGACAGAGGTGGCAGATTGTAGATTAGAGATTTACCATACAATTTAGTCTTCCAGCTGCGTGATGTGTATTGGTTTCCATTCATCATTCTCTTTTTTGTTTCATTATAAACATGATTCAGGCAGTTAGAACTTATTGCTTTCAGAGCCATGCTCAGCTGACACCTTACAGTCTTAAATTAGATTTTGTAGAATGTGATTTTGAGCTCTTTCCTGCCCTCACAAGGTTACAGTTTGAGTTGGTGGTGAAGATTTAATTCCTTATAGCACAATCAAGGTCTGAAGTGATTCGATGGTGTGCTCAGCAGACTGAATGTTGTACATGATATATAATGTGATTCAGCTCTCGATCATCTAAGCTCGTGGAGTAACAGAACAAATGGAGTAGCCCCTTGACTCCAAGTCTTGTCACATCCTGAGGAAATTACAGGGTTTAGTGCAGGAGGCTGTGCTCAAGTGCTCACTGAAGCTTAGAGTTCTTTTCAGGGGGCGAGCTACAGTAAAGTGAGGATTTTTTCCTGAAAGATTTAACCATTCTTCTGCAGAAGTGGCAATGCAGCCAAAACATTGTGGACTTTCTGCATTACTGAAAAGTTTGTAGCAGTCCTTAAAGGACTAGACATTTTACTGTTACACAATTTCAGAAATGGGGGATTGGTATGCAATGCGTACATAACCGCAGCATGTTTGCTATAACATAGTGTGTCTTTAACTGCTGTCTTTGATCTTATATTCCCTTTAGCATTTTGAATAACTTCAGAAAGGATACCAACAGTTTATTTCCCAAATATGGTCTGTATGGTAAAAAGCCCAAAGGTTAATAGCAGAATGATAAATAATGAACAAAAACGGGGAACCTGAAAACTCTATTATCGAAATTCCCATGGAAGACTTTCCAGGCTCACGTTAAACCAAATCTCAGACCGAATTAAGCAGTCAATGTTGTAAATCTTTTTCAGTTTAGAATGTACTTTTAAGCGCTTAATAGCCTACTTATTACCCCTTTTATGAGGATCGGTGGAGGTATTGCCCAGCAACGATCTGGGTGTAATAAAATTCCAGTCCTGTCCGCTTAACAAACGCTTGGCAATTTTCTCCCCTTGGTGGTATTTAAACATAATGAGCAAAGATTCGCCGAAAATGAGTCTATCTTGAGTAGCCTACATCCCGTGCACGAACGCAGTCACCGTCACTTGTAGAGAAGGGAGATAGCTCTACGCGCGGCACGTTTACCTCACCTCTAATGACCTCACCTTTCACAACAGCAGCATTTCTGCATTCTGCAGTCAGAGCGATTGCAAAGTGATCAAAGTGGTTCTTCGGCGTCACGCGAAGGAACGGTCGAGTGGTTGGCGTTTGCCACACCTCCGCGAGTGTTTGTAAACATCAGCACGAGGCATTCTAACCTTTAGGCTTTGTAATACAAAATTAGATTTATATAATCCAACGTAACGTGCTTGTCCAGCCACTTTGGAAATAGGAAAAAAGGTCTTGACAGAAAGCTTGAATATTTACGGGAGAATAATATAACCTTTTCTATATGGTTTAAGCTAATGTTGTCTTTTTTCAGTCATGAATACGCCTCGTGGTGCAGATAGTCATGTTATTAATCGTTTGTCATTGCTATTTAAATTTTAATAGATGGGACATTCAAAAAGGACATTCAAAAATGTCCTTTTGAGTACTTAGTTGTTTATTTGTTGTATCTGTTGTCATTTTAGCAGTAGTATCTCCTGAGACCTACACGAGAAAAGCCCAGAGCCAAAGTCACAGGGCACTGGCAATATGTGCATCTCATGCCAACCTGTTTCTAAATGCACTGCTGTAAGATAGGACCAGCATTTTATGTGTAGATCAATTTTTGGTTATATGCCAGAATATTTCCTTTCCATTTAGATAAAATGTTCACTTTGGCCTTGATTCAGTAGGCCCATCTGAACCAATTTTCTGAGCATACATCCCATTAAGTGCAGTTAAACATGCCGTGTGCCTATCTTTTCTGCTGTACTAATACGGAAGAAGCCTCAAATGTATGCCCAGCGTGGTCACAGATTGTAAGGGCAGCCTTCGGCTCAGTTTAAATGTGTTTGTAATGAACGAGCGGGACAGTTGAAAAGCCTGGAGCTGCCTGAGTGCAGATCTGCGTCTGTCCTACAGTCTCCAGTGACAAATGAACACATGCTCTGTCCACTTGATCCCTGACAACTGGTGACTTACGCTGGAGACATGTTTCCCCGGTTCTGCTATGGAGGATATTTTTACTGAATTTAATGTGCTTTTGCTGTTAATTTTTATAATGAATGGGTTAAATTATGGCATAGAGTGCTTCAATGACTATTTGAATAGGTGACAGCTAAAGAATACAGTTACATTAGGATAGAGAAAGAGAGAGAGAGAGAAAGATCGAGTGAGAGAAAGAGAGAGAAATAGAAAGGGGGGAAAGACAGGCTGACTAAGAGAGAAATTTTCTCTTTAATTCTGCAGAGGAGAAACGTTCTTTCCTGCTACAGGAAAAACAGGGGCTGCTTTGTGGAAACTTTCACTGACTGAAATGAAGCTGTTATTTAAAAAAGGAGATGGGGAGAGCGGGAGGATTGAGGGAGGAGAAGGTACTTTTCTCAGGCTAAACTACGTAACTCCTCAGCTGGAGGGTTGTGTCTGCTAGGGTCTCCTTGGTTCCACATGCCCAAAGCTGATTGGTGGGTCTGTCTTCGGGGTCTCTCTGTCGACCGCATGGTCCCTCTGCTGTTGCTTTTCTTCCTGTGCACGTCCTGTGTTTGGTAACCTTTACTCTCGCTTGCCGCCCTCCTCCCTCCCTGTTTCTGCCTGTCCACTCTGTCAGCATGTCGGGAGCTGGAACCAGAGGTCAGGGACAGGAAGCCCAACGCACTGGTGCAGGTGGTCGTGCTGGACGCCCATGCACAGGAGATCATCGCCTGTGCCTGTACCGAGACGGTGGAGGTAAGGAGACACACGCACTCCCATATGCATGCATCTCCCTGCATACTGCAGTCCTAGCAGGTCCTAAAACCTTTTTGTTAGCTGCATGCAGCTGCTAAAACAACAGCATTTGTGGTTCCCTCTGTAAAATACCAATGCCTAAGGCAGACATTGGAAGCTAAGGCTGTATGAAGTGTTTGGTTTGTTTTTGTGTCTGTCTGTGTGTGTGTGTTTAATTGGCTATATGAGAGTAAGAGATGGAAAATCTTGCCACCCTATATCCTTTCTCCCCTCCCTACACACACACACACACACACACCCACGCATACAGTCACACCCACTTTTGGTTGTCATGACAACACTCTCCAGAGTCATTTTTGGCGGCAACAGCTGGTTGTCCCTTTGCCCTTTTAGGACACCGAGGGGGGGGGGGGGGGGGGGGGGGGGGGGGGGGGGGGGGGGGGGGGGGGGGGGGGGGGGGGGGGGGGGGGGGGG
>JAOYMR010000008.1:491758-501790 GCA_025802075.1 Tenebrosternarchus preto
TTTTTGGCGGCACACCGCGGTTTGCCCATTGGCCCTTTCCGAAACCTTTACCCCGCACCCCCCCCCCCCCCCCAGCACCACAGCACTGTCCCACCCTCTCCTCCTCTTCTCTCTCTCCCTTCCTCCTCCCCTCTCTCCTTCCTTCTCACTCTACTTCCTCCTCTCTTCTACCACATGGGCTGTCGATCCCTCCTGAGTGCACAAAGAGAACTCTATTTCCCTCTAAATGAGATTTGCTGCAGGAAAGAGACATAGAGAGAGAGGGAGAGAGAGAGAGAGAGAGAGGGAGAAAGACAGACGGAGAAAGAAAGAGAGACAGAAGCACTCTTGTTAAGTCTACTCAGACTGCAGTTAAACTGCGTGTGTGTCTGTAGTGACAACACATGATAAACGCTAATGGTAAATTGGGCAGCCACTAAGCATACTGTAGCTATAAACCACCACTGTTATCCTTCCGCGCCGCTGGAGACTGCGCTAGCCTGTTAGCTAACCATATGGAAAGAGTTGAAGCCTAGCCTTGAAGTGAGATAAGAGTCTCTGCTCACTGGACTCTGAACTGAGGAGCCAGTGGACATGGCCTTATGCTTGAGAAGACTAAAGAAGAGGGTAGGTGTGAAAACTACACTGGGATCACTGGTTTTCTTTCTCCTTTTCTCACTGTGGCATTCAAGTGAGCTAATCTGCCTTCAGTCAATTTTCCAAGTGTGTATTTGAGTCTTGTTTACTCTGGTTTAGGCACTTTTTAGTTAATTTACCTTTCAAGTTAATTTAATGACATTTTATTGTTAGAGTAAAAGTGCTGGAATGACTTTATTTGCTGATTAGCAATTTTCCATTCAATGACTTGCATTGTTGTCGTTTTTTTGCTGAGGACATGAAATGTTTTGTTTTTTCACTTG
The DNA here is from genome assembly GCA_025802075.1 of Tenebrosternarchus preto. Lineage (NCBI taxonomy): Eukaryota > Metazoa > Chordata > Actinopteri > Gymnotiformes > Apteronotidae > Tenebrosternarchus > Tenebrosternarchus preto. The sequence continues at coordinate 492,658 of JAOYMR010000008.1, forward strand.
CCCTGTCTGAGATAACTTTTATGCTGAATATGTGATAAATATTTCCTCACTAAACCTTTGATCAAATATTAGTTCTGCCATGTTTTCCTTTATTTTATTTCATTGTTAAGTTATATTTGATCTCTTTCATAGCAAAATGATATTTTTTTACAATTGAATTATAATGAATTACTTTTCATTATAGAATGTAGATGTATTCAGTCATAATTGTAAATCACTTTGGATAAACGTGTCATAAATGTAAACGTAGAGTGATTTTAGATCCATCCCAAAATCTTTTTTAAATATAAAGACAAGGAATTAATATCCTTGTAATAATTAATGAATATCCGTGTAATATCCCAATTCCAGTAAAGAATGGGAATATGTGAGTGTGTTGCCAAAACTTCTCAGGTCTTTTGCTCTTTGGATGATCCATTCAGTATCAGTGAGAAGGTTACTGGAGTTTGGTTTTCATTTAGATCACCAGCCACTTTATTTGAAACACCTTGCAGGAGATCAGAGTGTACAGGTTCTGTTGACTCACACAGTTTGGTGAATGTTGTTCTGTCAAAGCACTGAACTACTTTGGACTGACAGATTACTTTCAACACAGCAACACTGATCAACACTGCCGAGTCTGATCAACACGGCCGAGTCTGATCATTCTTTACCGACTCAACACACACAACCACATCACGTCAGACAAACTGGCCATGCCAGTAATGCAGCCAGTAATTATACACTTAAAAATGCACCTGTGAGATCTGCGTAATAAGATGGCAGTAAGTGCAAGCTTGGCATCTCTAATGTCTCTAGGCATCTCTAGAGTGATCGGTACGTAAAGAGGAACCGTATATGGTAATAAACAGATGTACGGTGACGGTGATGAACACGGAGGAATAGATGAGTGGTGTCGGTATGAGCTGTGTGGTGTTGTATGTGTGTGTGATTGTCTCGGCTGCGCAGTGGGTTGAAGTCGCCCTGTTCTGCTGTGTAGTAAAGACGAGCGGAGCATTTTGGAATTCTGCAGCTGCTGTTTAACTTCTCAGTTTAATGCTTGTGTGTGTGTGTGTGTGTGTATGTGTGTGTGTGTGTGAGAGAGAGAGAGAGAGAGAGAGTTAAACCACTGCCATTTGTTGACCCGTCGTGGAGCCCCTCCTTTCCTCCACCTCCACCCCCTGCTGCCTTCACCCCCTCCACCGTCTGTAGGGGGCAGATGTGCTGCTGGGAACACAGCTTGGTAGAGGCTGGGAAAGGCATTATGAGGAGCAGAAGGATTCACTGATAAACGTTCCACCTACTGGCACAGCACACAAGTGTCCACACAGCACACAAGTGTCCACACAGCACACAAGTGTCCACACAGCACACAAGCAGTCCACACAGCACACAAGTGTCCACACAGCACACAAGCAGTCCACACAGCACACAAGTGTCCACACAGCACACAAGCAGTCCAGTCCATCCAGTAACAAAATGGGTTTCCAGTTTGTCTGATTATCAGACTCCCAAGTCACACAATGATGGAACTGCATCTATGAAAAGCCTTACAACACGCAGAGAACTGTTAAACACTCGCAAGCAATAAAATAAATCTGTTAAAAAAGTAACACGCATATAAAAGTTTTTATAAGAAAGCGTAGTTCTGTAACCACACGGCTTGGGAGTATTGTACTGTATTGTATTGTATTGTAATGGCAGCAAAGGTCTGCGGTGCTTTCATTACCCACGCTGACATAGCCGACATCGTCTAATTGGCCCTTTGACGTGACGTGCAGTGATGAGGGGAGTTTTCAGTCAGTGAGAGACTCCAGCCTCAGGGAGTGACATATGGAAATGAAGGGTGTCCAAATACACCAATCGAGCTGTGGTGGGCGGTGCTGGAGGCGGGGCAAAGTACAGTCAGCGTTCGCAAACCACCCCTGCTCCTCAATTCAGTCTGCACTACACAGCCTAAATTAGAGACGTATCAAAGTTAAAACCACAAACACCACAGTAATAAGCTAACTCAACTACTGAAAGCATTTATTTTCCTTTTAGAAATATTTGAAATAAATCACATTTTCTCCCAGGCTGTATTTAGACAGTATGATCTTTTCCATGAGAAAATATCATGTAAAAAGATAAGATAGAATGAGTAAGTCAAAAATGTCATTAAGGATTCATGCCAAATCTCACTAAACTCTGACTGACACTGGCTGTGTGGTGATTCCTGTAACCGAAATCCCACGCCTACAGTTTGTAATCTGTGAAGGTGAAGTGCAGGACTGTGGTTGTAATATCTTTCTTCTATGCAGGTTTAAATACTCAGTAGAACACAGGACATTGGTTTCCTCCACACCAGTCTTACTCTGACGGAGCCCTGATGAATTCTTTTCTTTCTCCAAGCCCCCTTTACCATTTTGAGAACGTTTGCCTGCCAGTGTTTTGCTAGTGAGAAATAACATAAGTCAGAAAAATGGTTTCTCAGGCTGTCAAACCAGTAAAATAAAAAATTTAACACAATCAAATCTTTGGGGGTGAGAGAAGAAGGTGAACATGGAATGTGAAGGATTGCATTGGGGTAAGTTGGTGAAGTCCAGCGAGGGGGGAGTGGGCCAAGCATAGAGTCAAATAGTTAATATTTGTCTTGCCTCAAAAGAAATGTGTAAGCACTGTGGTGCGCTAGTGGTGAGTCGCGGTGAAATGTTCTGTGTGAAAACTGTGTGTGTGCGTAAGCGCAGAGTCAGCTTAGCCGAAAGAAAGACTGGAAAATAGAACCATTTTGAGTGGAGACCAATAAAAAAACAGAGTTGACTTATTTGGAGTAAATGCAGCTCTCTTGTCTTATCCATTCTCAGAAGGAATAGGGCCCACAGCTAGGGCCCTATGTGAGTCTGAGGGGCACTTCATCAGAATCTGAGGCTCTCTGGAGTGTGTGTAGGAGTGTGTGTGGGAAAGGGAGTGTGTGGAAGGGGGAGTGTCCAGATCTGGAGATACGACCTTTACATGAATCTGTGGAGTAGGGAACGTCTACAGAGCCTCAGCTTCTGACGTGTGTGTGTGTGTGTGTGTGTGTGTGTTTGTGTGTGTGTCTGCAGAGCCTGATTTAGATGGAAGAGCTGAACCAGTAATGCCTGACATGGTGAACTAATGATCAAAGGTCACGTTTATGACTGGTTGGTGTGTGAGTGTTTATGTGTAGAGGGGAATTTATCACTCCTGATCTGTTGAATGCTGGGAAAATCCCATCCTAAAAATGGTTCAGAAGACTCTAGATGAGCAAATCTGGATTAGACGTCACATCTTCACCACTCTGGAAAAAAATGCCTTTGATGATTTAAAACTCAAAAAAGTGTGTGTGTGTGTGTGTGTGTGTGGCATTTGTGTATGTTTGCACTTCTGTGGATTGCTTGGTTAGTGCGTTGGGTGTGATGGGGTGTGTGTGTGTGTGTGTAAGAGAGAAAGAGTGTGTGTGTGTGTGTGTGTGTGTGTGTGTTCGTTCACTGCACCAGCACATTGCAAACGGAACAAGCTGGACCCTTTGGGACATCTCTAAATCATCCCCCACCCCTGTGCCTGCCTGCCAACCACACACACACACATTCTCACACACACACACATTCTCACACACACACACACAAACGCAGCTCAGCATTTTTAATGTACTCTATCCACTAGTGGTGAGGAGGGTCCATTAGGCAAAGTCAGAGTTGTGCAGCAGATGATGTGCTAGAGTGCAACGCACCACACAGAGGAGGACACTGTTGCTACTGCTTTGTCCCGTGGGTTGTGACTGGATCATCCACGTGTCCGTCATCTAGCTGTGCTCCAAGCTTCAGTCGCAGGCATGCTGGTGAGTGTGGAGCGGTAGCTTTAGCTTGTGGGGCTACCGGGACGGTAAGGTGCAATCAGAAAACTCTCTGTGGGTCCTGTTTATGTGCTAGTGCAGCACTTCAGGTCCGCTTGATAGTGTGTGACTGTGTATGCAAAGAAAAACACAACGAGAAAACAGACTTTGTGTCTTTGTTTGTCAGACAGACCGAGAGGGAGATATGTGAGGATTTAGGAGTGTAAGAGTCTAGTCTTTGGGTCCTCGGCCTTGTAGGCTTGTGTGGGTCTTGTGTCTCGGTCTCATTTGCTTGTGTAGGTGCTCCCCTCAGCCAGACAAGTTCTTCTCGATCCTAAAAAACATTGCAAGCAAGACTCGATGTGTTAGTCTGCTGAGATAAAGATGTCTGCTAAATCAATAAACAGATAACTGAACAGATAGGCTGTGCCACTATTGATCGTGGCTTGACTAACTGCACATCTGATTTTTGCCTTGAACACAGCTGACTTACAGGGCTTCATCACACAAGACTGTGGGGTTCTTTCATGTAAATGGCTTGTTTACTGGACTTTTAGGTGTGTGCGCCTAATTTGTGCTCATTATCCTTCTTGCCTGCCGTCTCCTGGGTCTCCTGGGTTTGCGTTCCAGACACACCCTTTGGTGGAGGGTTCGGTCAGAGGAAGTGGCCATGTAAACACGCCGGCTGTCGCACACTTTCCCAGGAGAGCAGGCCTGGGATCAGGCGGCCCACATGCCGCTCACATGGTAACCAAAGAACAAGGGCTTCTGGGAATCTGACCTTAGGGCATCCCTCAGAGCCAGCGGACTTCGGCAGGAGCAGGTTTAGTTTATCACAGTGGGATATCTGAGCCTACCTGCTGGTGATTCTCCATGGTGGGCCCACCATGGTGCTGTGTGTCACCAGCTAGATAAACACTCGCTCAATGAATTACTGGCTGGCTGGCAGCTATGCAGGCTTCTCCACCACCAGCTCACTGGAACCTGGTGGCAGTTCCAATTCAAGAGCTCTGATTTGGGGGGGGTGTTTTCCAACTCCTCTGTCCCTCTGTTCCCAATGAAGAAACTCTCTTTGTGTCTTTTCCCATTTGTAGTAGACAGGGGGGCTCAAGCCCCAAATGTGTAACAAGCTTTGAGCAGCTGTTGACTCTCTCTCTCCCTCTCAGCAGCTGTGGCCTCTCTCTCTCTCTCTCTCTCTCTCTCTCACACACACACACAAACACACAGACACACACACACACTTTCACACACACACAACTTCTCACCCCATATTGCCTCTTCTCCCCGGCAGGGAACAAGAGATCCTGTGTTCCTGACGGGTGTGAGTCTGTCGCCCGACTGGCCTGCCTACGAGGAGAGCCTCATCAAGCTTAGCGTCTACGACGTGAAGGACACGAGCCAACACTCGGTGAGTAGAGATCAGCCTTATTCTCCTGCACGACCTCATGGCCCAGGCTATCAGTATCACAGACCTCTGGGACTGGCTAAGTACGAAGTTCCAGCCTCCCTTTACCTAGAACTCAGGTGGCATTACAAACCCAGCAATCTACCAGTTACACCAAAATGTTAAATTAACTACCGGTTATCCCAAAATCCAGAACTGGATTTGGATTCGAGTTCCAACTTTGATTACCTCTACCACAGATATGAAAACATTACGTAGTTTATTAATGTACATATCAATTATTTATTGTAATCGAATGTGACAAGCATTTATCCAGTGAATTAAGATAATGGATTGAGTTGAGCTTATGCCTAAACCTCTTCAGTGCCTTGAAAGGTGTGGCTAAAAGAAACTGACAGCAAACAGATGCCTGTTTTTGTTCCTGTTGAACTGGACTCTTCAGATACCTCCATATGTGCTGGATCAGACTGACAAAGAAGCTGCTCCTCTGTGAGCTTTGGCTGCTCTGTGATCTTTGGTTCCTCTGTTAGCTTTGGCTGCTCTATGAGCTTTGGCTCCTTTGTGGGGGCCAAGAGCAGGAAGTGGAGTTGCTCGTGATTTTCTCCGCTGATCAAGTCAAGCCACCCTACCCCACCCTCCTCTACCCACACCACCCACTCCTTCCTTATATTCACCCACCGTGGCTTCTGCTGTGTGTGTGTGTGGGGGGGGGGTGCAGTCAGACCCTCTCCTGGGCTCTCTGCACAAAGCCAGGCTGTTTTATTCATGTTAATATATCAAAACTGCCACTTAACAATGAATGAGCTCACAGTGAGCTGCTTTGATATAGCTAAAGATGTTAATGATGGAAGTGGAGGCAGCTGATCCACAGCTGTAACGGCTGTAAGAGGCATGTGTTCTTCAAACGGTGGGCTGCTATCTCCAACCATGTTTACTTCATCACTACCGTAAATGTTGCATATCAAAGTATAAACAAGAGTCTCTGCATATACCATGATCTTCCAGGACTCAAACGAAGCCGATTATGCCGTTTTGTTAGTTTGTTTCAGTTCTTGAGAACTTGAGATATGAAATTGCAATAAGCAGCCCCTTCCTTAGGAGTCCATTTCTTATGTGTCGAGATGGTGATTAAATGGCTATTATCAGGGTTGTCATTCCAGGCAGATCTAACATTAGCTTCACTTCACAAAGAAGCAACATTTCAGGTTAATTTGATTTTATTTATGAGCTTAGATCTCTATTCACACGAAAGCGTCTGTAACCAAGGTGTCACATATTGTCCAGCTGCTATTGCTGATCGTACCTTTAATTGCACCTTTGATGGCTTTATAGCCGCTCAGCTTGGAGATGTTTGAGGCTTGAAGCCCGAGCCTCTATTACACAGACATTTTGAATATAGGATGTTCTGCTCTGTTGAGATCCGGCAGGAGAAGAAGCCTCCAGCTCTGATTGTGCTCAACCCCACCTGGGCTCAACCCCACCCGTGCTCAACCCCACCTGGGCTCAACCCCACCCGTGCTCAACCCTGTCACAGACTAATGTTGTATGTGCTGAAACTGTGCCATGTGCACTGGGCTGACAGAACGGGTTCCTGCTGTGCATTGCATTGTAATTATATTATAAACACTTTAGCTGTTGTTGCAGGTTTCACAGAGATGACGTTATATTAGAAGGCTGAAGAACTAATTAAGTAATTAATTGGCTTTAATACATGCTCTTGTTAATACGGTTAGGAGGGAATGAATAGGTTTGAAGTGTGCTGTTGATCCTGGAGGTGTATTGCACTGACACTGTTTCAGGGCTGATCTGAGTTGAGGGTTGCGTGTTTATATGCAGAGGCATTAATGTAGCCTGTCGGGTTGGTCTGAGGTCCGTAGCTGATCTGAGAGCTGTTGTCCGATGGCGGGCCAGCGCAGAGGTGGTGGCAGTGGTTGGAGCTTGGCGGAGGCTGACGCCAGGCTCCAGAGAACGTGGTTCAACTTTCCGGAGAGCAGGCATCCACTGTGATGCCCTCGTGTGATGTCACAGCCTCTGCCCGCCCTGCCAGACACGAGAGCTCTGATGGCATTAGGTTCTGGGCCTCTAAGGACCATGAGTCAAGACGTGAGCTGGCGCCCACACCCTCGATCAGACTGAGTGGCTAATGAAACCCACTCAACCAAACACTGCCGGCTCTGTGTGTGTGTAGGTGTATGTGCATGCAAGTGTGTATGTTTGTGTGTGGGTGTTTGTGTGAGTGTGTGTGTTGGCAGAATTCCTAAAATTGTATGATTCCCCAAGTGTACTGGAAGCTGAAGAAGCCCTGTCTGGCAGGTGTTTAATGATCATGGCTGGGTTACTATAGTGATTAAACTCACAACTGAGTTACCATGTCAGACTTAAACCTGCTTGTTCACTTCAGACCCATTTTCATAATTTACTGAAGAAAATAGAGAGGGGCATTTTGGCTGTTGTTACCATCCAGAGCTTTGACATTCCGAGCAGAGCCGATTGCTTCATGTTTCATCCAAGGATCATTTCCTTTTTGCCCGGAGCTCCAGCACCAGGCATTCTGTTATGCCTCCCGCTGTGTGTGTGAGAATAAGAGAGCAGGCCAGAGAGAGAGCGAGAGAGAGGACTGGAATTGAGATAGAAAAAGGAATAAAAGGGAACAAGAAAGATATAAGGGGGAGGGAGGTTGGAATAAGAGAGAGAGAGAGAGAGAGAGAGAGAGAGAGAGAGAGCAGGGCAGGGGACGCAGAGAAGCAGTGGTGGGATGAGTCCGGACAGCTGAGAGGGGAGGTGGAGCAGCCGTGGTCTGTGCTGGGGTGGAGGTGGAGGTGGAGGTGGGGGGGGGGTCCAGTTGGGCTCCGGGCTGGATGGGAGTGGGCCAGGACTCTCACACTCCCCACCCTGCGTGCTTTTACTGTGTGGGATGTCGCTCTGCCTGTAGGAATCTTATCTGTGGATCAAAGACGTTTGACCAGACACTGTAAATAACTTTACTTTCTGTGTGTGAGTTTGGCTGATCATATAGTGAGTTTTAGTCATGTCTTAAGGCCCAAGACCAGATGCAAAATCCATTTTAGTTTTTCTTTTTAGCAGAGAAATAAGCTACTGAACCAATTTCAAACCAAAAGCCAAACCCTTGGTAGTACTATATATATTACATGCAACTGGATTACAAAAAGGGTGAGACAGATGAAGGAAGAGAGGCATGTGGCAAATGCAGATAAAAATACTTTTCCTTTTAGTGCTCATTTACCTCCTGTGCAGATCCGTAACGATGCCAGGACTATTATCAGGACTATTATCAGGACTATTATCAGCCCCGTGACTTGTTGTCAGTAGAAAGCAATTATCCACTGTCCGCCACCTTAATGAATGTGTCATGGCTGCCGGAGGAACGGCATCATGGGTAATCATACAGTAATTTGTCTTGCTGGGAGAGATGTGCTGGTTCTCCACCGGCTGTCCTTCTCTGTGGCGTGATGCGATTGGTCGGGCTGCTCCAGAGGGCCGTTGGAAAGAAAAAGTAGAAACTACTACATGTTTTGGTCATTTGCGCAGGCGTGAAGCTGAGGACGGACGTCTCGGTGGGCCAGGACTTCGATCAGAGACACCGGTGCACAGTAAGCGCCCGCTCGCTCGTGCACTCACTACCCCCGACGCATGAAGCACTGGGCGTGCCCGAGCTTCCGTGTGGAAGGTGTGTGGGTGGGCGATGCCTTGGCCCCTCTGTGCCACACACAGTTTGGGATCTCTACGACTATGGGCAGAGAGAGTGATAACCATTGAGAAATGGAACAAGACATCTCCAATCCCATCAGAGCTGAGAAGGAGCAGTTGGGGGGGCGGGGGGGATCAAAGCCGGAGGAGGGGAGGCGGGCTGGGGTGGGTGGAGTGGGGGCTGGGGGAGAAGAGCACTATTGATGAGG
>JAOYMR010000008.1:501890-517999 GCA_025802075.1 Tenebrosternarchus preto
GTTTATATATATATATATATATATATATATATATATATAGAGAGAGAGAGAGAGAGAGAGAGAGAGAGAGAGAGAGATTCAAAACTGAAGAACACAAGGTATCCTTCAAGGTGTCCTCGCACATGTACATCGCATATAACACGCGTCAGAATACAGGAGTTACATCTAACAGCGTCAGTACTAAAGCAACGTTCATTTGGTTTTCAGACAAAAAAAACTTTTTTGAACTACTAATTAAATCCTTCTAATTTCTGCAAATCTCATTGGTTACCATAACAAAGCGATCTATACAACAGTCTCTGTATTTATTTGGATCAGTGAAAGGCTTGTTTTATTCCCTGTCAGGGTGTGCATGCTACAATTGTCAGCTCTTGGATATTCATTCAATCTCTCGCACAATCTTAAAACATATTCACAAATTAGGCATTTTGATGAGAAGTGGAGAATCGATCTCTGCAAAATAAGCTTATTTTCTGCTTGGGTCTGGACCTCTTGGTCTCTGCAACTTCACGAGCTTAATATTTGCATTTTCGAAAACAGACGCAATTAGCCCAGACTGGACGGGACAGACTTATCAAACTGCCTTAGTGTAGGAGTACGTTATAGACTATGTCGGACTCACCATCCAATAAAGTTTTTAAGTCAAAGTTAATAATAATGGCTGTTGAGAGGCATGTCTGGCACGCGTACAGCCACTGAGGATGGAAGTAGTACGTTTTTCCTTTACTGGTGCAGTCATTCGTTCTCTGGCACGCGTAATTACAGTCTCTTCCCGCCCGCGCTTTCACCACGCGCGAAACAATTAGCTCGCGGCCCAGGTACCGCGTTGCCAAGATTTCGGCAAAAATTTAAGTCAGCGCCGCTGGTCGGTGAGAGGACCGCGTCAGGCCACCGGTCCGTGTAGCTAAATGTTTTTTGTTTGTTTTGTTTTTTGTTTTTGTTTTTTTACTGCGAAACACTAATATAGACTTCGTCACTGTTTGTGTTATCACAATGTTAGATTTGTGTTAAGGTGTTATTTATGGGCTTCACAGACGCTAGCTAGCAGTTAGCTACCAACGCGGACGTTGTTCGTGTCTGTGGTCTGTATGCTGTGTCCGGTGTGTGTGTGTGTTGTGTCTGTGTGTATGGTGTTGTGTGCGTGGTGGTGTGTCTGGTCTGTGTGTTGTGTTCGTGGTGGGGTGTCTGTGGTGTGTGTTGTATGTGTGATGTTTTGTGTGCATGATGTGTGTGGTTTTGTGTTTGATGTGGTGTGTGTGTGTGTTGTATTTATGCTTTTGGGTGTTGTGTGCATGGTTTTGTCTTTTATGTGTATGTGTGTGCATGCTGCTCCTTGGGGCACTCATACTGTTTGGCAGAGATCTGTTTGAGCCTTTCATGCATGAGTAACTCACTCCTGTCAGAAATTCAATTCAGAGACCTTGGAACAGTTGTTGTTCCCAGTTATGACAAATGTGGTGATGTCCTCCAAAAGAGTCTAAAACAAAGATTATGCTCAAACATCAGCACGCTTTTCTCAAAGTCCGTGTGTCACACTTTCTCTCACGCTGTATGTCACACTTTTCCAGGAGTCTGTGTGCAGCATTCTGTACCCTTTGCCCTGAAGGCACAGAGTTATCTGTGCAGGTCCAGCAGTTGTGGTCAAAGCAGCAAACAGCTTAATTATCTGGTGTAAAGGTGCAGGCTGCTTAAAGCTGATCAAGCAGAGGAATTGAATTGGTCGGTGCCTGCTTCTGCACCCGCTCCCAGGCCTCCAGCTATCCCAGAAGTCTGTGTGGGAGCAGCAGATTCCTCGCACATCGCTCCGGATTAGCTAAGGTGTCTGAGGCACACGGCACTCCCTGTGTTCACACTGCCTGTGCAGGCACGTTCACAACGAAATATGGTCAACGGCTACACAAAGCACTCGCCCAAGCGCGCACACACAATCACACATGCACACACACTTCTTTGAGTAACTCGTCTCTCTGACTGTGTGTGTGTGTGTGTGTCAGGACTGCAGATGACTCAGCCACAGTGGGGACGGTGGTGGTGTGTCGTCTGAAGATGGGGGAGATAGAGGATGGCGAGGTGGACCACATCACGGCAGACACGCACCAGAAGGTAACGTGTGCACACACACACACCTAGGGTGGAGCTATTACAGGATATAGCTAGGCCAGGTTAGTTGGTAGCTCAAGGCACCAAGATTCTGTACAAGCCTGTGTGAATATGTGTTATGGTATTACTTTTACAGTGCCCCAGGTTTTATTATGGTGCCTCCTCTAAAATATGGGAACGTCTTCTGGTATGGTGTGTGTGTGTGTGCGTGCGCGCGCGTGTGCGCAGGTGGTGTTAGTATGTGTGTGCATGTGAGAGGCGGAGGTGCTGTGTGTGTGTGTGTGCGTGCGTGCGTGTATGTGAGTGTTAATAGCCTGTGAAGAGTGAAGTTGCCCCTGTGTGGGAGAGTCAGGGGAGGAAGGAATCAGACAGGAGAACAGATGTTGTCTTTGGAGATTAGTCAGCAGCTCGGCACTGCCGGAGGGATTGCTGCCCATTGCAGGCTTAGTCCACGCTCAAAACAAAGCTGGACGTAGCCAGCTAGTGTATTTTTGAGCGTTTTATTTGAGTGAGCATGCTTTGTGCCATGAGGCAATTATTTTTCAGACTGAATTTGATTATCAGAATTTTTCTTACCAGAAGAATATACTAAGTTAGGTTTTTACTAATGCATTGGTGCTAGTGAACTACAGTACATACAGTAGACCAGGTGAGGAATGAGGCAGAGGTGTGATCCACGCAGGAGAAGTGCAGGAGCCTGTGATGTCATCCTTCTCTGCATCCAGTTCAGCTGAACTCACAGCTACACAGAGCTTGTGTCATGGGTCTGCATCTACACCACTCTCAGGCTTAAGGCTTGGTGTTAGTTTTTTCCACTGCTCTAACATGCCTAATTAAGTGTGTGTGTGTGTGTGTGTGTGTGTGAGAGAGAGAGAAAGCCATACACTTCATATACAGTCTTGTATGTAAGGAGTAGTCATAACCCTTGGTTGATGGACAGTGTGCTGCTTTCATAACATACTATGTAACTTACCCAGAGCCAAATTTGGGTCATGACCCCTTGACACCAGAAATCGCTGCCATCCCCTCAAATGCAGAAATGTGGTCCTGGAGCAGTCGACAGCTGCTCCCTCGCACAGTCAGTGACCGATTAAAAATCTACGTTTTTTTTTTTCCTCTATTCTGTTTTGAATTTTCCCTTTTGGATTGGCACAGTGGGAATAAGTGTCTGGACCGTGGTGTGTGCAGATCTGAGGTCAGTATGTGATGTGATGTAGAGTGAGAGGCCTGGCCCTCGCTTTGTGAAGCGCAGATACGGAGGCTTTTACGCAGACTGATAGGAAGCACGGCAAGCCCACGCCTGAGCGCAGAGCAACGAATCATCCTGCACAGGACAAGGCAGTCTCTCTTTTTCTGCACCTTTAGAGGCTACAGGGTTTCAAGACGCCCACAGACAGACAGAGAGAGAGATGGAGCAGGCGCTGTCACCAGGTCTCTCAGGTGGTGTCTAAGGAGCTTCAGAGAAGAGTGGATATGGAGGAGATAATGTCTGCCCTAACCCTATGAGTCATTGTGCCCTCAGACGGTTTGAAGCTCCGCCTCCCTACGCCCTCAGTGTCAGGAGGATGGCAGACTCCAACAGAAGTTCCACTCCAAAAGATGGCTGCTGCTTTCTGTACTTTTAAGCAGCAGCCAGTTATTCCTGACCATAAAGGACTGAGCACAGTAGCTCGATTTATTACAGCGCGGGCGGACGTTTGTTTCTCTCTGCTTGCGACACACAGAAATGTATTTACATAGCGCTGATAAAATGTTGTAAATGTAATTGAATGAACGTCTGTGTCCATGACTCAGTACTATTTTTGGCTGATGAGATCAGTTTTGAGTACGATTCTATGCAACGTGTGTCTGCAACTCTGAGCTCAGATCGGGGTTCTTTTTTTTTTTTTGTATTTTTATTTCAGTTGTTGCAGCACAGAAAGTAACTCGTCTGCCTGCATTTGGTATTTTTTTTATCCTCAGTGCACTCTGGTGTGTGAGTCATCTTATGGGACTACAAATGACAAGGACAATGGGCCCCTGATGAATGCAGGTAAGTGACTGGCTTCTGTCATTTATATCCACACAAGTATGTATGCATCTTTATGAAGTGTATGCATTTTTATGAATGTGTATGAAGTTTATAGAGTGATCACATGATCTTTGTGTAGTTGCAGCAGTGCTCCCACTACAGCAACCCAGCCAGTTCCCCTCCTGAAGGGTTCCTTGATTAGCTGATGAGAAGCAGGAGTGTGAGAGCAGGGCAAAGCCGGATCATCACATCACTGCAGCAGGACAGTCCAGTTTAACATAGCACTGCAGCAGGACAGTCCTGTTTAACATAGCACTGCAGCAGGACAGTCCTGTTTAACATAGCACTGCTGAAGGACAGTCCTGTTTAACATAGCACTGCTGAAGGACAGTCCTGTTTAACATAGCACTGCAGCAGGACAGTCCTGTTTAACATAGCACTGCAGCAAGACAGTCCTGCCCCAGATAGTGCTCCAGATAGCACTTCTGAAGGACAGTCCTACACCAGATAGCACTACAACAGGACAGTCCTGATCCAGATAACACTACAACAGGACAGTCCTGCTTCAGACAGCACTGCTGAAGGACAGTCCTGCTTCAGACAGCACTGCTGAAGGACAGTCCTGATCCAGACAGCACTACAACAGGACAGTCCTGATCTAGATAGCACTGCTGAAGGACAGTCCCACTCCAGGTTCTTCTAACACATGCAAAGTAGCAAATCATGCTACTTTCACTTCAGTCTCATGCATAGATTTGAAGTGGTAATTTAAGCAACTGCCTAAAATAGCATATTTGACTTCATGTACACTGTATATTAATATAGCCCCATTGAGTGCATATTGGCTTCATGAATAATTTGATCATTAGGCTTGATGGCATTTAGACATTTCAGATATGAAATTTTAAAATTGTTTTTTCAAGACTTTTTGAGTCTTGCTGCCTTTAAACTTCTATTGGCTAACTGTCAAGGAGTAGGGATTTCCACTGTCAACAGACAAGCAGCATAATTTCCTTGATCCCAAACTAGGGCCCTCCACAGGGGCCAGTTGCTTTATAAACAAGGAAGTTGTAAGATTTGAGCTTTTGACTATGAGGCATTTCTCAGGGCTACCTAGTGAAATAGATCCAGGGTGGGAAGAGGCCAAAACCAACCTCCAAACAACAGGGCAGCTTACTGTGAGCTCAGTTAGAGAAGGGAGTCTGAAACAGTGCCAAGCCTCCCAGTTATTAGCCAAACATGGAGAAAGAGATAAAAAAAAAATCACAAAGCAGAAACAGAGAGGTTAGCAAAGAAAAAGAGTCAGACAGGGAGAAACAGCATGAGAGGGAACCACTTTAGGGTAGAAAGAGACCAAAAGCAGGAATAAGAGAGAGGATGAGGACAAACGATCCAGGCGGTTTTTCAGATAGATTTTTTTTTCTTTCTTTCTTTCTTTTTTTGGTCGGTGGCAGCGATGCCCGCAGTGTGTTTGTTTGTTTAACTCTGTGTTTCTGCATGGGCATGAGGAGACAGAGGAGAGAGTAAGAGAAAGAGGGAAAGAGAGGGAAAGAAAGAGTTTATTGGCACATCTATCGCTGTCAGTGTGTCACTGTGGCAGAGTAGCTGCGCGAGGACAATTAGCCATTGCTAGGCGGGTGTTGTTTCAGGCTCACAGCAGCTCACGTCAAAACACTGAGCTCCCCACTGCCTGGACGAGATAGACTAACGCAGCTCCCCAACCCAACCCCACCCACCACCTCCACTGCATTCATTACTTCTCCTTTCCACGCGCAGGAGCAGCCACAACGGCACCGCAGAGCAGAGTCGTTTCCTTAAGAGCAGCTGCCGAAGCTGGCGCGCTGATCTGATTGGCTGCGGGATTAGTGCATTGATAGGTGGCAGAGTCAGGGGTTAAACCTCCCCTCTGAGGAGCGTCTCGGCGGACGAGCGTTCTCACTCTCCTCCGTTTTGCTGGAGGTTGTCACTCGTTCCATCCATCTGTCCGTCTCTTCCTCCCTCTCTCCTTCCTCTTTTCGCTCCACGTCCGGGAGGAAAGGCCGTCTCTCCCACACTGCACCAGCAGTTCTCTGGCTCCCATCCTGGAGGGCCATGGCACAG
The DNA here is from genome assembly GCA_025802075.1 of Tenebrosternarchus preto. Taxonomy (NCBI): domain Eukaryota; kingdom Metazoa; phylum Chordata; class Actinopteri; order Gymnotiformes; family Apteronotidae; genus Tenebrosternarchus; species Tenebrosternarchus preto. The sequence goes on from JAOYMR010000008.1 coordinate 508,102, forward strand.
CTCATAATTTAATGTTTTGAAGGCTGTAAAACATCGCATTCAGTGCAGGCAGAGTTTGATAATTAGTTAATGTGTTGGATCGAATAAGAGAAAACACTTTGCAGATCTGTTGCTGTCTGAGACAAGGCCAGATCATTGCAATTGTTATGAATCTGACTCACATTTTAAAATAATGTAATTTAAGCAAGAGGCACTTTTTATAAATGTTAATTGCCCTGTGTGTGTGTGTACGTGTAGTATATGAAACTGAAAACTAGGAATGATTCCTAAAGAAGGAGGCGTAACGTGTGGGGAAGAATCTTGGGTCAAACTGTGGGATCTGTTTTTAGGAACTGCTGTGGGCGTTGAGACACATTTGATCTGCTTCATAGTGTTAATCGAGTAGATTGAGAAAAGGAACGAGAGATTTGTGCTGGAGAGGCAGGTGTACTTTACTGCCCCCTTCTGGTGGACTGCGAGGAGCAGTTGTAGCGTTCTGCCGCAGCTCCCCCTTCCAGTGTGGCTGACCCTAATGGCACCGCAGGAAGTTGTAGGACACATTGCCTTTCAGCTTCAGGAGTCATAGAGGGGCAGTCCACATGGAAAATTGTTGGTTGAGATGGAAAAGTGTTTTCCTGCAGTGGGACTGTCACGTATGACTGCAGAGAGGGAGGGCTTTTGGGTGAGACTTCTGAAAGTGAGTGCTTTACTGTGTCTGTAGTCTTGATGCAGTGAAGGGATTGCGTGCAGTGAAGGGATTACATACAGTGAAGGTATTACGTGCAGATTATATGAAGAAATGGGGCCTTTCATTACTACTGTGCACCTCACTTCTCAAATTTACACTAGCTAAAAATGTGCCTTCTCTCTCTCTGTTACTCTGTTCTTCTACTACCATCTCTTACTCTCTACCGTCTTTCTTTCTTTCATTTTCTCTCCCTTTCTCCCATTGCCTTCCTCTGTTTTCTCGCTCTCTCTTTCCCCTACCTCTGGGTTTATTCCCCCTCACTCCAGTGTTTAAGAGCCCAGTGTGTAAGGTGTACCGCTTCCAGACTGTGGATGGTACATGGATGCTGGTGAGGGAGCAGATGTCTGAGTGTGCTCTGTCCTTCAGCGTTCCTATGCAGCTCCTCAGCCTTTTCATCCAAGAGGACAGCCGCAGGTACAGCACACATCCACCCCGCACAAGGCCATGTGGGTCCAGGAGGGGGTGCCCTCTCTCTCTCTCACTCTCCCACACTCTCACTCGCACACACAGACACACACACACACACAGCTCTGCACCAGAGTGGATAGGAGAGGGCAAGGAGAGGGGTAAGTTAAAGGACTCCGAGAGAGAGAGAGAGATTGATACATCTATAGATGGGGAGAGGAGCTGCGGATGTGGTTGGGAGAAAAAAGGAAGATAGAACTGAACTGCCAGAAGAGAGGAATAGCAGGGGGGAGATCGAGTGCTGCAACGACCAAGCAGAGAAGACAGTGAAGTCAGAGGGTTAGGAATGCAGAGGTATGGGGTGGAGGTGAAGAAAGAAAAGAGCGAGAGAAGATACTAGAAAGACAAGTGAGAAAACAGATGAGACTCTGAAAGAGTGAGGTGGCCTCCACTTCAGTGGGGGAAGGGGTAGCTGGGTCGAGGAAGGAAATGGGTGGTAAAGAGCTATACTTAGCCCATGCTAAATTATTCAGGCCTGTTTAACACTTCAAAGAGCATGTCTGTCCAATACACACCCAGGAACTTTCTCTCTGTTCTTGCTCTCTTTCTATTGTTGGAATGGAGCAGAACTTCACGTTTACTCTTGCCTCCACAGAGGTTGGAAGAGAAAGCTGGAGGTAGAACAGGTTTCCAAAGGTTTCTAAAGGTCCACATTTATCAGTCAAACACTTCCACAGCAGTACACACTCTAGAACAGCTCCGAAGCCTGGTACAGAAGATCTTATAGCTGCTGTTTATTTTTCATTAATGTTTAAGTAATAAAAATCAGACATGGTAAACTTACCTCCAACAGTTTACAGTCGCATTTTGCTCTGTGGTAGTGATGCTATAAGGATTATATTATTCCCAGAGAATCCCAGTGTATTTTGGGTTATGTAGTTTGAGAAATGCTGTAATGTAGTTAAACATTTCATTGGACCGAAATAACTGGTGCTTGTATAGAGTGGCCTGACTTCTTACTTGTTAGGGTTTCTTATTGTGTCTCAGGGGCAGTACTGAGGACTTGAGCCAAGTAATGTTTGAACACGTTCCTTCATCTTTGACAGTTACACACACACATTCCCATCATGCTCAGGAGTTGATCAGAATGCACTCTACTTTTATTGAAATCCAGATCATTAACAGAGAAACACATGCATGTATTCACAACATTCACATACCTCCTAGGCAACAGTTTCCCTGTGCTTAATATCAGTCGCCCTCTCTCTGGTAATGATCCTCATAGATGTCCCTGCTTCTGACCCACAATGTCCAATTGCCAATCCATTCTCTGGCTTCATCATTAAACACATGTTTACAGGCTGCCGTCTGATTCAGTTGAGTAACTCTGACCTTCTGACTGCAATGCTGAGCCATTTATTCGGGGTATTTATTTCTTCAATAGGCGGTGAAATGAATTCAGAGCAAACAGCAGCTTGATAAGTATTGTTGACTACCTTTTTATGTTACAAATGAACTGCTGCTTTCAGTCAGAAGCAGCAGAGGATTGTTGTCTTTGTTTAACCCGAGTGTTTGTGCATTGAGCTCAATTAAAATGCTTCGTTGTATGAGAAGTCTCAACAGTCCCCACAAATTTGCTTGTAAACAGTGCAGTCCTCAGCACGTGGTTACACCAACACCTGTGTTTGGTATGAAGCTCTTTGCCGTTGCGCACACTTAGTCAGTAGGCAGTCAGAGTTGATGAGGTTATCCATTATTCAGCTGGTGGTGATGCCTTTCAGAGGATGGTTCTCTCAGAGCACTGAGGGACAGGTGATGGCTGGCCTTTCTCCTCCTTTATCATCTTCCTCTTCCTGTCCCCCAGAGCCTTCATGGCAGTACTAGGTTTCTCTACCCACTCTCTCATTGATATCGACAGTCATGTGCTGCCTCCACCCACTCAAGCTTTAATCTCCTCCATTTGTGGGGGGGGGGGGGTGTTATGGAGAGAGAGAGATTATTCAGTCCTTATTTTGGAAATTAATGGTTTCATTAGTACTATGCCTTGTCCTGGAGTTCAGAAAAAAATTGATGAAAAAAATTTGAAATAGATAATTTTTTTTTATCTATCATATGCTGATTGTTAATTGCAGCAGGTTATCTATGCTGCCCGACTAATAACTCACTGATTTTGCACCATGACAACCCTCATGCTAGAACATGATAGGTCAGCTGCTGTTATTACATAGAGCAGTTTAAAGCGCATTCCCCCCCTCATAAAAGTCAATATGTCTTTAGCATTCTGCCCATTCAATATACTCTAGCTCTCTCATCCTCTCTCTTTTGTAAAAGGAATGTCTAAGCAAAGCTACTTGTACCTGACAACTTTGACTATTATTATCATCTTGCGCCTGGACCTTTCTGAATAGAGAGAGAAAGAGAGAGAGAGAGAGTGAGAGAGAGAGAGAGAGAGAACCCGTGTGCCTCCCATATCCAAGGCCGTGGGTGCTAATTGCAATTCCCCTTGCAGCACTGCTGTTGACCCCTGGCACCAAGCCTTCTCTGATTAAACCGAGCAGCACCAATAACGCACCATGAAATAAAGACCTGGGCAGAACAGGCCATGCCTGCGGCCTGCAGCCGGGGGGCCCAGCACAGAATCCGAGTGGCCTGCACTCCTCCCCGACCCCCATGCCTTTCTATCCTCCTCGAACTGTGTGCACCCACCCCCCCCCCCCTTTTTTTTTCCCTTCTTGGTCCAGTTTTTTTCCTCCTCCCCTACTGCTTTTGTCCATCTGTTCATTCCTACTTTTCTGTACCTGTTCTGTTGTGCACAGACTTCCCTTGGCCACCTTCCTCCCTCTCGCTCCGCTGGGTTTATTTCTCCCACTACTGTCGCTCTATTTACACCTCTTCCTCTTTCTTCATACTTTTCTCCTTTCTTGTCAGTTGGCCAGCGTCGCTTTGGTAACCATGTGACAGAGGAAATGATGCGCTGGACTATCTCAGCCTTCGTAACCACAGCCCAATGCTCCCAGTGTTCGCTTAGCTAACAAATAACACAGTTTCTCCACTGACTACCTTGTCGAGAAGAGTTAGAGCCTGCAGTGTCACTGCAGTGTGGTAAAGGGGGTGCATGAGGTCAGGCAGTGGATGAGATACAGATCACAGACACTGAAGAACATGACCAAACAGAACACCAAACAGCAGTGACCCAGTGCACAGAACCCCAAACACTAGTGATGCCGTGCACAGAACACCGAACACGAGGGATGTGGTGCACATAAAACAAAACAGCAGTGACACGGTGCACGGAACACCAAACAGCAGTGACACAGTGCACGAAACACCAAACAGCAGTGACACGGTGCACGAAACACCAAACATCAGTGACACGGTGCACATAAAACCAAACAGCAGTGACATGGAGCAAAGAGTGCTGCTGTTTTTTCTCAGGGGCATTGTCTACAGAAATGCAAGCACATCTGTGAAAACAGCCTCAGGGCTGTACTTCCCTTCAGGTCTGCAACTTACTACATCTTAAAGCCTGATATAATTCTCTCTCTCTCTATCTCTCTCTCTGTCTGTCTCTCTCTGTCTCTCTCTCTGTCTCTCTCTCACTCTCTCTCTCTCTCTCCGTCTGTCTCTCTCTCTCTCTCTCTCTCTCTCTGTCTCTCTCTCTCTCTCTCTGTCTGTCTGTCTCTCTCTCTCTCTCTCTCTCTCTCTCTCCCCCCCCCCCCTTTATTAAATTACCATACTAATAATAAGCACTTTCTTTAGTAGATACTAGAGGATTTCTTTTCTTCACTCTCATGAAGGAACCAGGATCTTTTGTGGTGCTCATATCATTTGAAGATGTTAATCACATTGCTGGATGTATTAAGGACATGAGGTGACAGAGCCTAAATTTACATGAAAATGAATCATTGTTCTCTATAGAAATTCCCTTTGCAATTAAAGATGCCTGAGTGTTTTATTAATGAGATGCAATAAAGGCCTTTTCCCAAACAGTGGAAAGGAGCTAGAACCACCTGTTTTAGCCAGATAAGCCTCCCATTACCTATGTAAATCTAACTTTAGTTCTTCCCCACTGTTCAGGCCCTTTGGGCACTCCCACAATGCACCTGGGCAGTGTCACACTGACTAATAATGAGAATTGGCGCCAGAGATGATATTTTCTAGAAAGTGTTCGGTTAAATAGTGCAGAAAGGTTCATTGTTTGTGTGTGTGTGTGTGAGTGAGTGTGTCTCTGAGTGTGTGTGTGTTCAAAATAGCATTTGAATTGCAGATGAATTACCCCTTTAAATTATTGTAATGAATTAGGCAACAAAATAATTCCTAAAAAAGCAATGACTACATGGTAAAAGCGTCCAGTAAAGTGGAGTGTTATTAGACAGTCCGACTCTTTAAATGATTTTCCCACATCTATATGCCCAGAGAATGACTGCGTGTGAAAGTCCGCTATGATCACAGCATGCATGCGCTGGTCCTGCAGGCCTCGCGGGAGAGCTCGGACCTGTCTGCTCTAATAAGGCCACAGCAAACGAAATGCCAAGTGACGAAAAGGAAAGAAGTAATTCCAAAAACAAAAAAAAAAACAACTGCAGAAGGAAATGGTGGAACCACTCAGAAGGGATTATGGGAAAGGAAATGAGGAGACAGAAAGAGTAACTACAAGAGTAATGGAGTGTGATTGAGTTTCTATTACAACTTGAGCTTTGACTTCCCTTGCACAATCATTTTGTAATGGTATGTGTAAGCAGTGTGATCTTTGTTAGTGTTATGTTACAAGGCCCTTGTCAAGAGGTTCTTGACTCCCAGTAAAATTACAAGGCAGACGTGTTATTGCCTTTAGAGAACAGTGGAAAGGCATGTGAAGAATGGAATGCAGAGCTTCCGCTCTAGAGTTGATCCTTGGAGGTAAACGAGTGGAAATGTATCATATGGCTGTGTGGCTGTCTGACCGACGGTCGATGTTCTGGGCAGGATCCAGGAGCTGAAGGACCTGGGCGAGCTCTCCACACACTGGGACAACCTGAGGAGAGGAGTCATTGCCCGCTACAGCCAAGTCATCAAAGCCTACCAGGACACACTGGCTGAGCTAGAGAAACACACTGGTAAGTCACATGCACTTTGTTTAGCTGTTTTTTCATGTTCATATTGCTTTGCATTATCCTCTTTAAACTTCTTATTCCAAAAAAAAAACCCTTAAGTTTTCACTGTGTGTCCTTGGTCACAAACAATGGCTTTCATCAAATATTCATCAGCAGCTCTTGGTTAACAAATACTCCTTCCAGTACTGATGTTGAATGTGAAGGCATGTGCAGAATTAGCACTAGTCCAAGCAGAGACCAGACTGGGAGTCTAACCATCTGGTAACTGAAGATTTAACGTGTTTCGCCTTTTTCCCAGCACTGCTTCACGTTATGGACTGGATCAGGCCGATTAACAGATGTTTATGGCAGATTCATATGAAAGTTTTGAGCCTAATAGTGATACATCAGTATGCAGTATCCCATCCCCATTCATGTGTCATGGCTCTGCAAATACCGTGTGTCGTAGTTCCTTAATTCAGTGATGTATCCATAGCAACTAAGTTTCGACTGGACAGAGATGACAGCAGCCCGAGGTCTGGATGAATCAGATATGTGTGGAGTGTTTGCTCTCTCGTCCCTCTGGTTGCCGCTGCAGAGATCACAGATTGCAAATTGTAGCACAGGCACACTTTAATGTGCACAGCCTAAAGCTCTAAAAAAAACACACATACACACATGTGCAGACAGTATGTAAAACTGCATGATACTTGGCGTTGTAGACCCAATCTAAATTGACAGATATGCAGTCTTATTGAATTAGCTCTATCTGCTCTCAGCTTAATGTAATGGCCTGAAAGCACCTTCCCCATCGTGAAGGCAGGGCCCCAAATGTCAGCACGCCACATGGTCTCGCTGCGCCTCTGCTCCCTCAGTCTGGAGCCTGAAATGGTCATTAATGTTTCTTGCCCTTCCAATCAGCTGCGGCAGCCAAAAAGCTGATCGGGCCGATCGATCGGCAGCGCGTTCGGGCCGGAGTCGGGAGATGAGCCGGGGGCCGCCCGTTGTTGTTTTGCGAGATGACTGATGCCGACGGCTGGGGCACAGCGTCCGAGCGGAGCTCAGGCCTCTCTGTTATAGCTCCTGACAGCTCGCCGAACAGCCTGGCTGCCACTGCCGCCCTCTAATCTCGTTAGCTGTAAATCAGAAAAGCACCCCCCCCTCCTTCCCCTGGTGACTGGCACCTCCTCGCCTCCAGGAGCCCAGCCACTGCAGACGGTCTGCAGGACGTTCATTATTGACGCATAACGAGTCAGACAGAGGGCGTTTATAATTTGAGAGCACTGTTTCATGCTGTCTCTCGTTATGTTGCTGCTACCGGGGGACAACTGGGGATACACTTACTGCCTTTGATGTAAACCTTTTTGTTTCTAGTTTGTTTTTGTTTTGTTAAAAAAAAAATTGATTTGATTTAGAACGGGCCAAGTCTGAAGTACTTCAGCTGTCATAACTCTTCTTATCTGCTCATGAATTAATCATTGGCGTTAGTGCCGTTGGAATTAGCCACCGTTAGCTAATCCCTTTAACTGTGTGAGCGCCGGCCTTCAGCTGTGCTGACCACGCCCAGATTCCAGGATGCGAATCTTCATGTCTTGACGTCAGAGAGGCTGAACGTGGGAGAAATTTCAATAGGGTGCTGGACCCGAACAGTGATTTAGCTACATCATGCTAACAGCCCATAAAGATTGAGATTTTCTGATTCTACTTTAAGCCCTATGGCTGTTTCAGCTTCCTCAGTAAGATACATTATAAAAGAGGGGAGTTTAGAGGACAATCCCAATGAACAGACAGAAGAGCAAATCCTTCTTTCATAGTAAGGCCAGTGCCCATTCTGTATAAGCTTACTGCAAACACTACCCAGGTTACAGGTTAGCATGTGTTTCTCAGGGAGCACAAAGCCTGGGCTGCAGACTGCCCCCCCCCCCATACACACACCATCAAACACTGCAGCTCCTGTGCCCATCACGGATGCTCTGGGAAGCACAACAACCTCTATTTGTTGGACATTGTGAGGATCAGGGCCATACCAAATAATCCTACAAAGGGAGATTGGATACATTTACACTGCACAAATCCTGTGTGTGTGTGTGTGTGTGTGTGTGTGTGTGTATGAGAGACAGAGAAAGATCTTTATCAGTCACTGTCATGTGCACCACTGGCTGTGAGTTAAAACAGGAAGCCTTGCGAGCAGGTTTCCTGACCACCTGGCTCCACGGTCCTTTCATAAGCATTGGCATCTCACTACTCTCGCATGGAAGGAGGTGATAGGAAAAGAGAGGGGAGGAGGAGAGAGGAGGATGGAAAAAAGGTGCATGGAGCGTTCTAACTCTGCTCTCTTCTGCAGCCTTTACATGAGGGGCCCCTGAGGGTGTTCTCCAGGGCTTGAGGCCCACACAGAGTGCGTGTGATTGTGATATGGGTGTGTGAAGGTAGCATTTGTGTGAATGTATGGGCACGTGTGTGAGAGTCTGTGTTTACCCCTTCCTGCAGCTGCTCGCGAGAGGGTCAGAACAGCAGGGTTTCCCCCCACCTGCCTGGACGAGCACCTGGCTGCACAGATGAGACTCTAATGTCTCTGCTTTGGCTACCTGGCCCAGATCCATTAGCTTCTGTACAGGCCCTGGAGGGAGGGTGGAGCCCAGTCGGGTGACTGACAGCACTGCACTCAGCAGCCCCGCTCCCTTGGCTGTAGCCTGCCCTGCTGGGCAGATCTATGCTGCAGCACCCAGTGTAACACTACAGCTCCTGGTAGCAGCTGTCACTGGTGCCGGCATTTAAAAAGCATCTAAGGAGGAAAAAAAAACACCTGTAGATGACTCACAGCTGTGACCATTTCCTTGCAAATATCTGTGAACTGGGGGAGACGCTTCTGTGACCACAGCATGCTGTGCTTCTGATACACACGTGCATCCTTAAAGGAAGATGGAAGAAGCCAGGTTCACTCTTTGTTGTGCTGGCTGAACCAGCCGACCGCATGCATTTTTAACTTCGCGTGGTGCAGGATGCAGCAAAACACTGCTGGGAAGTTTTCTCAGAAATGAAGCTATCTGCAAGTGTCACAACTTCACAGGGATGCCTGAGCTGTAGTGTTCCAGTATAGGAAGCTTTCAGCAAGGCATGCAATGAAAGACCAAAGGAATGCTGTATACAAGCGTTAATATCACAAATCTTATAGTGAACACTTCTCCACAAGATTATTTAGTTGTTTATCCCATCACTGCTGGGAGCCTTATTTTGCATAATAATTCTGCTTTGTTCTACGCAACATACTTTCCGTAATCTCTTCAGATGAAACGGCCACTCTCCCGTGAGCAGAGCAGTGTGCTTCCCTGCTGTAGTTATGCGTTAATTAACACGTTTTGCCCCCCCGGGAGGCCCTTTGTGCAGTGAAGGTCGGAGTGAGTGCGGGGCTCTGTGCTGGTGCGTTCTGGAGCCTGTGGGAAGGCGTGCTCAACCCTGCAGGCTGCCGGGGGCAATGGGGCAGCCGGGCTGGCAGCCGGCCAGCCGGCCCGGTGTCTGACATCACAGGCAGGTGCACTTTAGTCGGTGCCGGTCCGTGACGAGGACGTGTGCCGGCTTCTCGCTCTCGGATCTACTCACGTGCACGTGAGAGCGAGCGTGCAAACTACTGCTGTCGCTCCTCCTCGCTCAGCATTTGAGGGCGGGGACTCCTGCTTTTGCCGCAGTTGAATGA
>JAOYMR010000008.1:518099-537602 GCA_025802075.1 Tenebrosternarchus preto
AGGTGCACTTTAGTCGGTGCCGGTCCGTGACGAGGACGTGTGCCGGCTTCTCGCTCTCGGATCTACTCACGTGCACGCTCGCTCTCACGTGCACGCTCGCTCTCACGTGCACGCTCGCTCTCACGTGCAAACTACTGCTGTCGCTCCTCCTCGCTCAGCATTTGAGGGCGGGGACTCCTGCTTTTGCCGCAGTTGAATGAGCTTGTGTTGCAGTTCGAAGTAGTTTTAGCTCACAATACTGAAGACAGAAGTCACACATGATGCTGTCAGTGTACTTCTGTTATTAGATGCATAAAGTTATTTCCACCTTATTTGTGCTCAAAAGAGAAATACCTGTGATGTTACAGCCATTGGAGCATGGACTAAAGTAAGAATCCTTTTACTGGAATATTCAGTGTAAAACAAAATCGCTTAAAAACAAAATGGACATTGAGGTGATTCATGTCCTGTTTTCCTGACAAGAATTTTGTACTTCGTGCCTCTTTGTGCGTTTGTTGATTTCCTGGAAGAGCACAAGAAAAGTATCTGTCCAATTGTTCTGGTTGAAAGCTCTTTAATGCTTAGTGTCATTTTAAAGTCCTTTTGTTGACTGACTTTTAAGAAAGTATCACAAGACAGTGAGGTGTGACAAAGCCACTCTTACCATTACTGTGTGACGTTCTTTTTCCTTTTTGAAAAGATTTTAATTGGGTAATTTTTGTTCAAAGCAAGTCTCATATAAATTTCATGAAATCATGTACTTACCAGATCCAGGTACAATTAGACAGATCTTTATGTAGGCTTCATTTTGTCGAATGCTTGCTGGACGTAGCTTTGCCAGTGTAAAACATTGTGACAGAACATTGTTGCAGCCACATAAGGTCAATAGTCTTTCTTTTCACTTTCAGTTCTACGGCTTGGAAAAAATGCCTGTGCGTTTAAACGTGGAGCCCTTGAATGAAAGGCCTTTGTTCTCTTACAATTAACATTTATTTCCTCTCCTTTCATGTAATTTATTAAGTAGATCTGTTGTCCCTTTTAAAGAAACAGCTTGTATTGGATTAGCTGCCGAAGACGGCGAAGCACCACTGACATCGTCTAGCCAAGCCATTCCGCACGTAGTCAGTTTAACTTTACAACCAGTGCATATGGTACAGCCACCAAAGTAAAAAGTCTGTATGCGCGCACAGTCCAGCTGGTACGAGAGTGGCCGAACACGACCGGGTGAGGGTTTGGGTAAAGTTCACGTGCTCTGCTCTGCCCACAGGCCCGGCGTTCAAACCCAGCTGCAGCAAGGCTCAGAAGTACCTGGAGTTTATCCCCATCAACCTGCACACGCAGCGCATGAGGGTGACGTGTCCCAGGAAAACGGGTATGACCACCTGGCTCTCGCTCTCTCTCTCTCTCTCTCTCTCTCTCTCTCTCTCTGCCTCCTGTTTCCCTTCAGTCTTATTCCCTGTTCCTCTTTCTCATTCCCTCTCTCTGTCTTTTTCTTTCCGTCTTTTTTAATTTCTTTATTTTGGGAATTGTGTCTGGGATGTCTATAAGCCTTTCACCAGACCAGCAGGTAGGTAGGTAGGTAGTAACCAGTGAGGCCCTGGGGAGGTGTAGGGAGGCCTTGGGGGGAGGTCTTTGGGGGATGGGGAGGGCTGGGCTGGGCTCGTGTTAATTCTTGTTCCCAGTTGTGGGAGCAGGATCAGTAACAGAGGACTGATGGGTGAACTTTGAACACTGGCAGATGCAAGGACGACTCACTAATGAGAACCGTGTGCATGGTTTGAGGAGACTCTGCTCTGTGCAGTTGAAGGCTTCATTTGAGCGACTCCCTGAAGTCATTTGGAGCTGGTTACAAAAGCCCTGAAAGCTTTTGGTTTTACAACTCAAAGCTTGTGAAAACATTAGCCAACAAGCAATGAGTGAATTTGCATTAGTGGCAAATCGTTTTAAGTAGCATCAAAATATATGGTATCTGAACAAGCTAACACAATTTAACCGTGCCTTATTTGTTAAGTGCCACTATAAATATGAGCCAAGATTAGAGTGTGGAGGAGGCGAATCAGATCCCTGACATAGACTGAAATGAAAGCGTTTAACTATTATACTGGGCAAGTGATTATACAATTAAGAGTAATTGTTTAGTTAAAAGATGAATGTTGCTTATCCAATGACACAATTTCTCTAGTGCACCATCGTGTTTTCTGTCCTGCATAGAGATGAATCTCTGTGTTGTTAATTTGGTTTTGTTCCATTACATGTCTATTTGCCAGAAATAACCTTAAGCTCTTTTTAAGTATTGTACATCGAATAAAACAATGGGTCGCCTCTATTTCAAATCTGAAATATTTAGTGCATGCATTGTGCACCCATATATGAAATGACCTTTTCCCTGCTTCTTTATGTTTATTTTATGAGCACAGGAAATTGTGTCTGAATTTCTGTCTGAAATTGTGCTTACACTTACCCAGTCAAAGCCAGACAGCTTTAACAAGCATAAACAACTGTTGCAGTCTATCCCCCCCTAACTTGGGCAGTAGAAGTGTGTTTCGTTGCACCTTGGTCAACCAGCCATGCTGGTTTGCTATAAATAACTCTAATCCTTAAAAATCTTTATAAATCGTTCTAGCCACAATCTGTTCTCCTGCAGAGAGGGACCTCTTCCTGGGTCCTTCACGTTCTGTTCAATTTATGGAAAATTGGAGCAAATCAGCTCCAAATCATGCTGGGCATGACTTGCGCTCAAGCCCAACAGCTGTATTTCAGCTGTAGTTCAGAAGTAGTTCATGCTATTTTTCAGCTGTAGTTCACGCTGTATTTTAGCTGTAGTTCAACCATAGTTCATGCTGTATTTCAGCGGTAGTTCACGCTGAATTTCAGCTGTAGTTTAGCTGTAGTTCAACCATAGTTCATGCAGTATTTTAGCTGTAGTTCATGCTGGCGAGACATGTCTCCCCCGCGTCGTCATTAGAGGAGACAGTGTCGTCAAGGGCAGTGTAGCAGCAAGGGTAGAAGGCGTGGCAAACGCGGACCTCCGAGCCACCGGGCCTGCCAAGAAGCCGATCGTTAATTGCTGTCCAGTGTCTCCTGGAGCTAACGTCCTCTTGGGTCCGCAGGGAAACTTCTTACATGGCCTTCAGCCCTGGGTGTGTATGGTGCCGTCATAAGGAGTAGTAGTTTACTAGTTTACTAGTTTACCCAGTAGTTTACTGCCCTGCAAAACCAGGGCTTCTCCTACACAGACCAGCACCAAGCCATGCATGACCGTATTCCTCTTAGTTCTGATAGAGTAACAGCAGAGATATTGGACTGGTTTAGACCTTTGGGTCTTTGAATTTAATCAAACACGTGAAGGGAATGTGTTTCTAATTAAGTCCAAGTCTGCTCAGGGATGTGGGTAGGATGTGTTTACCTAGGAGACAAAACCAGGATGAGGCTGAGCTGTCTAAAGAATATCTGGAGTTAAATAAACCCTTAGAACAGAATGTAGCACAAAATATAGAACCTTTTTAGAAGACGCATCCCAGCAGACTCTCTAAACAGATTTTGGTATTAATGTTATTAGACGTGTTACCTGCATCTGTCTAGCTGCATCTTGTAGCTCAGCTGTTAAAGAAGCTAGTGCAATATGCCAGTAATACCAAGGTCGTTGGTTCAGTTCCCAGGGAGCAGATGTATTCCGTCACAATGCCTTGTGAGTTAGTCACTCTGCATAAGAGGATCTGCCAAATGATGAAAATATAAATGCATCATGTCTGTCCAAATCAGTTAAGCCTGCATGCAGATAAATGACAAAGAGCCATGCTGCAGAAGCAACTTAGCCAGCTGCTTAAGGAATTAGCTCAGCAATATGGAACTTAAGTCCTTTCCTTATGCCTTCGTAATGTCAAACGAATCCATTATCTCGGTTACAGCACATTTCTCTGCATCATTTAAAACAACCACAGAGTCCAGTGTGAAATCACGGTTGTGGCTGAGCCTGTGAGTGAAGTGTGGGCCCTTGGTCCTGTAGCACACCTGGGCTGGGCGCTTGTGCCCACAGTTCCAGCCCTCGTCGGCAGCCCGATCACGCCTTCGCCTGGACCAAATACAGTCTGTCGTTGTCATCAGCCCATGGTCATCAGTTAGATCTTGTTCTTTTGTAAACAGACTGCTCCCTCGTCAAGGTTACTGGGTTTGTGCTGTTGTAAAAACAGTGACACAGAGAGTAGTAGGAAAATCATCAACCTGTCTATAATCCAAGCCTGGCCTTGTACTGCACGGACACACACAGCCCTCAAACCGTCGGAACAGGCCAGAGAGTCAAGGTTTTTCGGCACTGATGAAACCTACTTATAAGCTTTGCCAAAGCCCTTAAGTGGCTGTGGCAATGCAGTGGAAAAGCGGCACACTGTTTGATCCAGGACCTGCGGTGGTATTGTTTCCAGGATGAATAGAAGTCTGATCATTCCGCGAGAAGACCTCGCAAGCAGTGAAGCTGGCTGACGAAGCGTGAGAGGCGTGTGGAGTCATCTGTAATTTGAAAGTCGTGCATTGTATCTGATTTCTCCAGACGTTCCGTCGTGCTGATTATTGTTAAGCAGCCGGTCTCCGTGGGCTTCTTTGCCGACACCATTGCAGTGTTACAGATTTGCTGCTGGTGGATGAGGGTTTGCTCAGATTAAAATGAACATCATAAATGAATCCCAGCGTTGACTCCTCAGCAATAACGAGTGGATCTGTTTCACTACCATTGGGAAGAGCGAGTTAGGTGTACCTGGAAACCTCCTTATCATTTTAAACTAAGTAGCTCTGACATAGAAGAGGAGTTATATTGTGTAATTTTGTATGACTGTGGGTGAACATGAGGGGGCCCATATACCCAAGTACCCATATAGCATCTGAAGGGGAGGTTACAAGTTCACACCAGGTCAGCATGGAGTACTCAAAGACAAATGACAGTTTAGCTTAGCATACATAAGAGTTTAGCTTAGCATACATAAGAGTTTAGCTTAGCATACATAAGAGTTTAGCTTAGCATACATAAGAGCCATCTTAAGAGAGACATGCTGTTACCCATTATTATTATTCAGTGAAGACCAAAATCATCTGTAAACGTTTACCAATGTTACCAGTGTTTGAGGTCAGTGTGTACGTGCAAAATACATCTCAAAATGAACCCTGAAGTGCACGGAGGCCGCGCAGGTCAGGCGTGTGCGGCGGCGGCGGCGGCGGCGGCGGCGGCTCTGTGCTGACACGCGTGTGCCGTTTCATCCGCAGACGCCTTCTATGACGTGATCACGGTGGGCGCTCCAGCTGCCCACTTCCAGGGTTTCAAAAGCGGGGGCCTCAAGAGACTGCTGAGCAGATACGAGGCGGAGAAGAAGAGGTGAGTGTGCACATGCATGCACACGTGTGCTCGTCCTACGCACACTACGTTTTACCGGTTGTCGTGAAGTATTCCTATTTGTCAAATCTTGTCCTGTTGTTCTGTGATGTTTTCTCTAACATGGTTCCTTAGATGAGTAGCAGATAGAGAAGCAAATACAAAAATATCACATTCAGTATTACTCTGTACTGGGGCTTTGTGAAATGTTGTCTACACATCTTACTAATGGGTTAGAAGACCAGACATGCCCACCCCACCCACCCAGAAATCTCTGAAATTTCAAATAATAAAGGGAAAATGGTTCGAGATGCTGTTGTTTGTCTCCGTACAACTTTTTAAATTCCAAAGGATATTTGCGCTCCATGAAGGGATATTTGCGCTCCAAGCTTTTCATGCGGTAACCGAAAATCCCGATTTTCTGTAGTATCATATTAAGATTTCTAGGAAGAGCTGTTTATCCACATTCAGTTCAACACAGTCCCATTCTTGGGACATCTCTGACTACCACTGGAGAAAGCCAAACTTGGCAGTGCCATTCATTCTAATGCACTCTGCATGATCCAACAGAATGATAATCTCTATAATTCACTCTCACATCATCATTGTTTTGTTAACATGTCATGTGGACATATTTTGTGGTTCAACAGCATTGTGCATTTTTGCTTCTTTTGCTCGGATAGTGACCACATTTATAAACCAGTCACCCCAAACAGTATAACATTACCTACAAACAGTTTTATTGAAACACTGTTGTTTTAGAGATTCCAGGCCAGTGGGGATAGTGGGACATCATATAATAGTAGTGTTTTGAAAACAGACCCGCCGACACATAATCACAAGAAGAAAGCTTTACAGAAGGGGGCACATCTGTCATGTTGCCTGCTGCAAAAGGACTGCAGCACAGACATTTAGGGCAACAGTTCCCGGTAGGAACATCTCCCGAAATGTGGTGATGCCACTTCAGAGGAAGACTCTTGCTCTGGGCTGAGCTGGCCCGAGTGTTACCGCATTCGTCTTCATTACGGAGAGTAATTGGTGTTTGCTTTAGTAAGACGCGGGCAGCAGAGCTTTGGAACTTCATGCGTAGTTGCCATGGTAGTATCGAATGTGCTGCTTGCTGTCTGATTGGGAGGGGATTCTCTTTGTCGCCTGGGGTGGGGGGGCTGGTCTCTCCACTCCACATCTCCAGCCTGGCTTCGTGGAGTAGTACCTCCCTCCCTCCTTCCCTCCCTACCCCTCTCTCTCTCTCTCTCTCTCTCTCTCTCCACACCCTCCTCTGCCTCTCCGTCTACAGTCTGTCATCGTGAGACAGCTGTCTTCATGCGGTACCATCTCCAGCACCTCAGACTCACTCTTGACATGCTGCGTCGCTCTTGATTGAATCTCTACTCTGTGATTCAATTACTGATTCCTACCTGCCACTGTCTCTCTCCTTCTCTCCTTCCTTCTATGACAAAAGACGGTGTCTAATTAGACATCTCCCATCTCTCTGCTTGGCCCTCTTCAAACACCAGGAAAGTTACTCGACCGGGAGCAGTGCTGTACCATGTCAGCATCCTTGCTGTCACTCCAGAATGCTGTGCATAGCTGATCTCAAGTCAGTGGACTTTGCCATTTGGTAGAAAAAAAAAATTATGCTGTTCTTGTTTCCAAACATTAGATGATAAGAAATTTCACAAGAAAAAGTATTGTGGGTAAACTACTTTTAAGTAACTTTTTTTTTTTTTTAACAAATATTATCTTTTGATAACAATTCTGAACCTCAAAGAACCAGTTTGTTGGTGTGTGTAATTTACATTTTAAGAAGTCATGATAAAAGCTTTATAGGCAATTTCTGAATGTCCTGGATTTGCGTCGTTCACAACTCTTGCACTGTGTATTGCTAAGGAAAACCGGGTTGCTGGAGTACTGTGGAGTCTGATGTGAAGAGCTTCCATCCTGCGGAAGCAGAGTGTCGTTTATTCAAAGACTGTTGTTGAGCCATACTATCCAGCCAGGTTGATTCATTCAGATATTCACTCTTCTCCATCTGCTGCTGTCTGCAACTGGGCCTAAAACTGATGTCAGAAATAAAGGAGTGTTAAAAATAATTCAAGCAGAGACTGAACAGCAGATCATTAAATCCTGTGTTCAGTCAAGCTGGCCTCAAGTAAATGTGTTTGCTAGTGAAATCAGAAAAGCCTGAAATGCATTGCAGAATAACTGGAGAGGTACAGGACAAGGTACTATGGCTGGCTGTTGGAACAGTGCAGGCACCAGTGTGTTCTCCAGAAGCACCGGAGCTGGGTCCCTGCACTGGGTCCCTACACCGACCCTGCACTGGCTCCCTGCACTGGCTCCCTGCACTGGGTCCCTGCACTGGGTCCCTGTTGCAGTGCACTGTGATGAAGTGAGGCTATCAAGCTGGTGATGTACAAGTGAAAGGCAGTCTTTGCCATTCAAAACCAAACATTATGGGTTTTTTCTTCCTAAACTCTCCCAATTCTTTTACAGTCTATTGGTAATATTCACTCATTATAACTCAAGCCAAGTGCAATTACTGAAAAGTTTCCACACTAACACATGAAAACCCTCACCCAAGAAAATTAAAGCCCTTAAAACTACTTTCAGCGTCTAAGACCATGGTTGGCGGACCACCATGGATGGCAGGTTTTGCAAGAAGATGGTCAGACAGTCACGTGAGCCACAGATAAGAGAGAGTGTATGTTTTTCAGGTGCACTGGACTGAAATCAATTTCACTGAGAGAGAGATTACACCACGGGCTAATCCGGACCAGATATGGCCGCTGTTTTGTTTCATATTTGACTTAGTTAATGACTTACCATAGCTTAAAGTTTCCAATTTTCTGCCTCGCTAGCCAAGAAAGCCTCAAACACTTGACTGAAATCAAATAGCATTTTGGCCAGAAATCAAATCCATGTATAGTCGAACACACGGTGGAGATGTGTATATTATTTTAATGGCTTTGCTTATTTGCTTTCTGACAGCATTTGACTAGTTTCAAGAGAGAGAGAGAGTTTCTGAACTGTTTTCTCTACTAAGAATGTATAGTGTATCTATTGCCTGTAGTCACCTGAGGTTAGCTAACCTGAGAGTGTATCTCCAAACACCATATCTTAATTATAATGTATACAGATTAAATCTTTTTTGATTAACTTAATTATAATAACAAAATTAAGTTGATTAATTAAAATGTTCATTTCAGTGCAGTAAGAAAATATTTTATTGTATGCATTGTGTCTAAAATTAGGTTGAATAATTTTATTATAATTTTTAAGACAGGGAAATACTAGATATGTTGTGTACATTTAAGATGCAAGATGTACTTGCTAAGATATAATTTTTTGTAGTCCAAATGAAGACACACACACACACATGCGTACACACACTTTTTCCTGTTCCTGGTCCTCTGCCTTTTAAGCATTTCGGCTTTGTCTGATGCCACATGGATGATTGATTTGGATTAAAGCCAGCCAGTCAGCGATGTTCATTGATCACAGAAGCCGTGCGTAGAGAAGTGGGGAGACCGCCGAGTCGAGAAACTTGCGCAGAAAGAAGAGGCGTCTCGGGTGGCCTCATGCAAGCGCCGTCACTCTCTCGCCTCTTCCCTTGTTCTGCCCAGCGCGGGCTGGGGGGAGGTGCAGGCAGGTACCACTTCACCCAACGACGCTTACCACATGGCCCCTCCCTTCACCACCACTGTGTAACACCCAGCTCCACTGGCTTCAGTAGCCCATCGGTGAAACCCAATCGATATCCATGCAGAGGCTTCCTCCGCCCCCCGCTTTGGCCTCTGCCCGGGCCTTTAGGCCTCATTAACAGCCACGGTTGAGCTCCTGCCGCTGCTCCCTCCAAAGTGTTCTGTTTTCCTCTTTATTTGTGTTTAATTGAAGCAGGTAGGCACAAGCCAAACGGCTGAACTGAACGAATCCATCTTTTAACATTAAGCACTCCTTGCACCATGATAAGTGTCTCTTGTCAGGTGGTAAATAGACGTCAGAAGTTTTAACCATCAGCCTGGAGAAGAAGTGGCATATGGAAGGGTAAAAATCACCCAGAACTGGGGAACAGGAAGTATACTGTGGTGTGTGTGTTTAATGTCTTCAAGGTCACTTGTGGGTTGTTGTTTTTTTTTTGCACGTCTTTCACTCTTTCCTCTCTCTCTCTCGATCTTTCTCTCCCCCTGCATGTGCACTGCCATGCTGTTAAGATAAGGGTCTCTGGTCCACTCATCACCATGCATGCCCTGTATAGCCTTGTTTCTACACTGGACACAGCCAGGTCATGCAGAGTGACTGGCTGTGCAGGACAGAGCAGGTGTTTCTGTCAGCTTTGAGTCCACCGTGTCACTGCAGCCTCAGCTTCATCGCTGCAGCAGTGAAAGAGACTTAAACCGCTGTTGTCGATCAGTGATTAAGTCCCTGCTGTTCCCAGCTGGACGTCAATGGCGAACCTTCATTATTTCTCTCTCTCTCCACTATTAATTAGAAGTACACCGGGGAAGTGAGCGTAATTAGCCTTAGGGGGCCTGAGTCTTTCACTTGCTTTAACGTCATCGCTCATTCCTGCTGATGACTTATGAAGACCTGCAGCAAGCTCTCACCTTTCTGCTGTGTTTCCTCATAAACCTGCTAATGGACAGCTCTGCGTATCCCGCTGGTTTGCTCAGGGCAGTGCAGTGGTACAGCGCTTCCTGCAAAGGCGTGCGGATTTACTGGGGAGCAAACACTCACCTGTTTAGTATAGCTGTATATCTTCAAAAAAAATAACCTTGACTTGATGGACAGGATACTTAAATGTGACTAAAGGGTAGCAGGTATTTCTAATGCCAGTGACTTTTCTGCAATAGGTATTTATAAGTTTGCAGCTAGGAAGTGATGTGAGCGCTTGCTTGCAATGAAAGAACATGACTGTGGTTTGAGGCAGCTCGCTTTGGTTTCCTGCCTCGCCACCCAGGGCTCAGCTTCACACATAAAGCGATTAAGAGGTTGTGATGAGCGCTTTGTCTCTGCTGCGGCCCCAGCTGTTGTGTCCACGTTGCCATTAGCCTTATCACCAGGTCTCAGATGGCATTCAGCCCTCTGTTGTTTCCTCCAACCGAATCACAGCCCAATGGGCCTCTTCATAAAAAAAGGTCGATACCGTTTGTGTCCAGCAGATGGTGCTGTCACACTGAACTGCATGCATTTTTCAAAAGGAACTGGACGAAGAGGGTATTTTGTAGCTAATGAATGCTCAGCCACTTGCTGGTTGTGACATTTTACATTTGAGAACCCTTTTATAGCTTGGCAAGACCTTTCTTTCACCGACAAATACTTGGCTGAACCACTTGCTCTGTTTTTCATTTTATACCAAGGTTGGAACAAGGCATTGTACTATATGAAATTATTATACCATTATACTTTCATTGCTGGTTAATTGTCAGTGTCGCTTACAGTCCATAAATGTTTTATAATGCTTTGCATGCTCTAAAGATGAGCTTCACTTTTAAATTGAGGCCATGTGTAGCTGGCGGGATTCTTTGGGACCAGCCTCTCTAGCCTGTCTCCTCACTGCTCCTACACTCTGATCCAGAATTCCCATAAGATTATTAGTCATTTCAGACATTACTCAACAGGCTATCAGAGCTGATTCCAGACCAGTCAAACAGCTTAGTCTTATTTAATACTTGGGTGTGCAGACAGTGTTCCTGTATGATGGGCTCTGATTGAGTCTTGACTCACCTATTAGACATGACTGGAAGCTCTGCTTGTGTAGCACTGATTTTTCCTCACTGTATTCTGCCTGAGGACAGTGCTCCAGGCCCCTGGCCTACATAAAGCAACTCTACAATACTACTTTTCTTCCTGTAAGCACAACCTAGTGTGAAGGGTCCCTTTCTTCCTGATTGGAGAGATGTTTTAGGGTTACTTTGTTTTAAGAATAGGATCCAACCTGAAAAGGCACGATTTGGTTCAGTGTAATGAAGGTCTGGGGATGGCAGATGCAGCAGGATGTGTGTTAGATGACTAGCACATCTGAGGGCCATGCAACACTTGTTTCCAGTGGGGAAATGCAGAGGAGCCATGGCCTAAATGAACATGTTCAGTTGAGTTCAGCAGCACCATAGAATGAACATGACCTGAATGAACATGTTCATTTGAGTTCAGCAGCACCATAGAATGAACATGACCTGAATGAACATGTTCAGTTGAGTTCAGCAGCACCATAGAATGCCCTGGTACCCAATCCATCTGGCCTGAAGATCTGTCACCTCATCGGCAGAAACTGCTCTCCATTTACACGGTGCACTTGGAGTTTTTGTAAACATTTGCTTGGGAAACTACTTTGACATTTTCAGTTGATGGGTTCAGGAAGGTAAAAAGTAAAGCAGGTGTGTACAGTGTCAGCCAAGAGGGAGGCCTAGGCACTCAACTATGATAACTACCACAGCTCTCCTCCCGAGTTCCTCTTCCTGAGTGGTTCTGCTGAAAATGTCTTAACTCCTCCCACTTATAAGCCACAACTGCCACTACTAATCAGTGGGGAGGAGTAACCAACTCAGGCAGTATGATTAGGGGCAACTCCACCCTCACACTGCCACGCAGTATTAACCTGTGCAATGGGATTTGGTAATCATCTCTGAGGGACTCCTTCAGCCAGAACACACTGAGCATTCTGCGAGTTAGAAGCTCTCGCAGATTCATTTGTGAATCTCCTGCTCCTAAGATGGTCAGTGTGCACTTAGCAGATTATAATAGGAAAACCGATTGCATACAAAGTTCACTATCATGTCACACATGAATATTTGATGTAGCTTCTATTATCGATTAGCCGTAGAACAAGCATGAATGAATCCACGTCTAGTGCTGAATGTCAACAGATGTTTATTGATCCGATCATATTATAACAGTTTTAAGTCACAATCTGCATCCATTCCAGTCTGTCCTCCATAGGTCAGCTGAAGTGTAACACGTTTGAGATATATCTACGCCTGCAGCCCACATGTGTTCATGCGGTCACATGTGGTCAGCTGAACTACAACATTTTATCTTGTCAAAGGGCTTTCTGTCATTCACCAAAGCTGCTTTATAATGGTGCATGAGAGCTGTTTGCAAGTTGGGGTTTTTTATCTGATTCTGAAAACCAGTATCTGTTTGAGGTCCACCAGCACATGCTCCATGACCTTCTCCAGTCATTTTTTTCTCTCTCTTTCTTTCTCCCTATATCTTGCTTGTCCACAGCTACAGCACGGCGTATCAGTGCATCTACTACCCCCCGGAGCACACGGCAAAGGCCAGGGAGATCCTGAGCACTGTGGGCCAGCTGCAGCCAATCATCAGCGGCCTGGCAGACCAGCTGCTCCTCGCTGCCCAGCAGCGCTCCACCCATGGCCTGCGGGAGGCGCTCAAGAGCCTGGCGGACAAGGTACGGCCCCGGCGTCCTTACAACAGTATCTGGTCTTGGTACTGAGAGTCAAAACCAGTGGGTTAGTTCAGCCCAGTGCCTGATGGATGGCCGTAATGGTAGAGTAGATGGAAGTATGTGGAAAAAAATTGTGACAAAAGTTATGTCATTATAATGAAAGTTTGTGAATTGACGTTACGTCATTATGACAAATGTCGTAAACTGACATAAGTGTCATGATTGTTTTAACAGCTGATATGACGAGCATATATCGGTGTGTTGGAATAGTGAAGGGCTGAAGTAGAGAGACACTCTGTTGTTGATGTCCAGTGTTCCTCCACAGGTGTACCTGCCTTCCTGAGGCTGCTTTACGTCGTCATATTAACTGGCAAGAAGGAAAAAGCTGCTACACAGAGTTAAATCAACAGTCTGTCCTCCTGGAGCTGTTTTCTTTAAAGGCTCTCTGGGGCTTAGGTTGAGCCAGGAAGCATAGAATGATCTGGCAAAAGTTTGTGAGTGACGCAATGATGTCTCATTTCCATTGGCTGGCGATACGCCAAGCCCATGAGTGACGCAGTGGCGTCTCGTTTTCATTCTTCCTTGTGTCTTGAGTGTGACGAGTGGCCACACTGCGCAAATGACCGTCAGCGTGTCACTCTCTTATGCCAAAAACCAACAAAGGCCTGGCACACGGGGCTACCAGATTGGAAGCTTTGGTGTTTTATCAGTGTAATTAATGAATTACATCTGGTGCTGTCAGTGTGCAATCTGCCGCGGCAAGATTGTTTTTGCCACGGTGGAATAGCGTCCAATCAGCTGCCTTAATTGGTACATTCTCTCTGTCACTGCTCCTCTCCGCCTTGATTAGAGATGGGAGCCCACCCAGGAGCCACAATGCACAGGCAGCAGAGTCTGATTGAAATCTCAGTGTGTGTGTGTGCGTGTGCGTGTATGTTTGTGAGTCTGAAGCAGAGAGTGAAGGACACTCAGAGACTAAAGATTTGATTGTGTGGTTCAGTTCCAAAAAAACAGGCCTATTACCAGCATGTGTGTCTGCTGACCTTTCTGCTTGTGGCAGGGGGGTGTGGCATCGATTGCTAAACCTCTGTACAGGCTATATGCATGTACACAGGTGTGTGTGTGTGTGTGTTTGTGTGTGTGCATGATACCCCTGTCCTCCTACCCCAGCGGTTCATCCAACACCGGCTCAAGGCCTAAATTGTGAACATGCATGTTTCTCTGTTAAAAGCTGATTGTGGGAAGCCAGTGCAGGTGAAGCATCTGAGGCACCAGCCAAGAGCACAATCATGGGTTACAGAGAGAACAACACTCCAAAACCAGACAGGCGTGAGAACATCACCACCTTCAGCTCAGATTGGCCATTAATTCAGCTACGTGTTCTGCAGTTAAACTCTCTTAAACATGGTGCTGAGAAAACTCGAAACACAGAGCCAGTTGGCAAAGGGGTCCGGGTCTCCTTTTTAAAATGCAGTGCCTAATGAAGGTCGGATCATGACGTCTCATCACTCAGGGGGCTGACATTGAAAGATCCCGTCTGGAATGTTCCACAGACAGTATGAGACTTGGCAGGATGCAACTAAAAACCCTTTGCCACTTTTTTTCGTGGATGAACAGCACAGCAAAAGAAGCGTGCGGTCAGGCCATCTCCTGCGGCTCGTTGTAACGTAAGTCTGGGCAGCGTCATGGGGCCCTGCTAACTGGGATTTGACTGTCCTTTAACTCAAGGCCCCAAAGATAATCCACTTTAATAGGCTATTGTGTCGAATAAGGTCTGGGTAAATTTGTCTCAAAGACATTTACATTGACTGCTCTGAATCTAATTCATGAAAACAAGTTACAGCCGGTGTGTTTGTATACAGTAAGGCAATATCATTGCTATAATAATAGGTAGCAATAAAGTAAGCGTTAGAACTAGGGCAGCTTAGCTACTATAATAGCCACTTTTGTCAAAGTGCATTGTCTTTGTCTATGACAGCGAACGGTAAATACCTGCAAAACAACTGAACTGTTAAAAAAAATCTCTGCCATGACCGTTGGCCACCAGCAGGAAAATGCCCCTGTGTCTCTGTGCGATATGTTTCTCGTTGTGTGCTGGTGTTAATGAAGGGCTTTGTGGTTTTAACAGTCCATCACCCCACCCTTCAGCTCCGCGACGGCTGGGTGACTACAGCGAGCGGAATCAGGCAGTATTGAGCTTGGAGAGGATGCTAAATGTGCACCGCTGGGGCCGTCCACCGCAGTGGGTATCAGACACGTAGCCATTGCTCTCAGCTTCGGAGTCCCTTGTGTAGGTCTTAGGCTGCAGGCGAGAAGACTACTCATCCCTAATTCTATCCCAAATGTCTCCATGGTTTTTAGCTGCCATGTTTGTAGTTTGAAGTCATTTGCTAAATTGGTGTTTGATGAAAATCTGAATGCTGAGAATCAGTCCCTGAGTGTTTTTGTTTCTCGTCATTTTTTTCAAATTCATATAAGCTCCGGTGTTCATTTCATTCACTAAACAGATTAGTGGCTAAAAGTAAATTAAAGTGATGAGCTCCTCTGAAGATTGTTCAATCGATGGCCTGATGAGTGAGTGAGTGCTGGGAGGAGAGGCCTCCATATGCCTCCACCTGCCTGAGGCGAAGCCCTGTTGAGCAGTCCCCAGAACTCCTGCAAACACACACACACACACTTATACACACACATCCTCAATACACCCAATGATACACACACACCCTCTACGCTTTCACACCAGGCCTGTGTTTTCTTTCTGAGATGTAGAGGTTTAAAATATAGAAGAATCAAACATAGTGCAGTATAATTTTGTTTTATTCTGCCCTTTCTGCATTACCAGACATAATAGAATCGCTTATAGCAATGCTAAACCAGTTCTTCTGGAGGGTTCTTGTCACTTTCTCAGTTGGGTAGGGGCTTAGGATACAACAGCATGGGAAGCTCCATCCTACTGTTTCTCCCAGCAACTCTTCTTAGTCTAATGTTTAACCATCTTGCTCAGACTCACTCTCTTGTGCTTTCTCTTTTTGTCTTTTTATCTTTCTCTTCTGTCTCTGTCTCTCTGTGTCTGCCAGGCTCTGTCTTTTCGGTCACTGTGTCTTTCTGTCTCTTCACATGGGAACAATTGAACAGTTTGCAACTGCTATTGTTGCATTAGTTATGGTATTTTCTGTGGCACAGCGATGCAGGGAAAAATAAAGTTCTGTCAGAGTGCTAACCAAATCTCTCTCTCTCTCTCTCTCTCTCTCTCTCTCCCTCTCTCTCCCTCTCTCTGTCTACAGACGGAGCAGTTTGTGCACGCTCTGAAGGATGAGTTGGTGAAGAGTGCTCTCTTGGCACTGCATGCCGCCCGGCCTGGCTATGTGAGCGAGAGTCAGTCGTCTAGCCACCCCGAGGTGCTCTCTACCCTGGGCACAGGCCCGGACATGGCCGCCACCCTAAACCAGAACCCAGAGTCTGACGTCATCGTCTGCAATAACGTGGCTGGTTCCCAGACGCCTCCTGGAAAGGAAGCCACACCTATTAAAGATCAGGACATCCCCCACCACACAGAGTATGACGAAGAAGAATGGGCAAGTTCCTACTCAGATCCCCTCTTTCCACTCATTCAGTCCTCCACTCATTCCCTCCAATCACTCCTCTTTCCTCCACTCTTTCCTCCACTCACTCCCCCATTCACTCTGTCACTCTGCTATTCACTCCACCACTCACTCCCTCATTCATTCTCCCTCTCACTTCCTTGCTCCCCCATTCTCAGAGAAGAGCATTCTTTCGCAAGCTGGTGGGATAAGGGGATTTGCTTGTTTAGGTAGGTTTTGGGGATGTGCTTAAGATTTCAGGAAGACAGGTAAATGACCCATGCGGTTTTCAAAAGTTCCCCAGCAAAAGTTCAGCCTTGAGTTTGTCTCCATGGAGGCAGGAGATTGTGAAGGCAGGCATGCTCCCAATGGCTGTGAAAATGATTCATTAAAAACCCATAAGCGCCACAGCCACAGCCACTGCTGACTGGAAGTCTGGAAAACTTTCTATGTGGCATCAACAAGCATAAAGAGAAAGAGACAGACAGAGAAAGAGAAGGAGAGAGAGAAAGAGAGGCTAGGCAGTGCTCTCACCCGTGCTGGGTCACAGACAAGTGGGTGTTAGAACTTAAAGTTTGGCATCTAACTCCCCTAATTGCATTCTCCAGTTTGTGTGTGTGTGTGTGTGTGTGTGTGTGTGTGTGTGTGTGTGTGTGTGTTCTTGTTTGCAGGCACATCAGTGTCATAGCTATGGCTAACAGCAGGGGATTAGTACCAAAGCTAAGACAACAATCTCTAATCAATGAAGAAATGACTCACTGGCCTTTGAGTGCAGCTCAGATGGAAAAAACAGGGGGGGAAATGGCAGGGGGGTGAAAAAGGAATGCTCAGAGCCTGTTATTACAGTTATCGCTATGGGAAACCTAATTACTATTGCGGCACAAGGACACGATACATGGGCAGCCGTAGAAGCTTCTAGACAAAACAAAAGATAACAGGGCTATGGCCCATGGGGACATATGAGGGCTGGGAGATGGAGGAAGGGCAAGTGACTGAAAATGAGCTCCATTAAGGAACATGGCTCTCTGAAGCTTTGTTCAACTCTTTGTCCAACTAACATGCTTCATAAGAAGATACTGGGGTTACATTTTTATCAAGGTTGTGCCTTCTAGAAAAGTCCGTACATCCTGATGGTTTCCAACCGGATTACTGGGCCCCAGTATTGCCTCTTTTATCAACATTAATAAGTGCCTCCTAGATGAAAATAAATCTTAGAAACAATTAGTTCCTCTGTTCAGTCAAGCCAGGGTTTACCATCACTTACCCTAAGGCTAAGGTCAGAAACAAAGTCAAAGATGGTGCTCCTTTATTTCATAGCATGAGCTTGTTTCCAGAGAGAAGAACTCCAGAGAAAAGGAGAGATTCCATATACGGAGAGACACTGAGAAATCTAAACCCAGCCTAGGAATAAAACTATGTACAGAAACTGTCATCCAAGGCTCTTGTCCTACTTTCATAGACCTGTTGGGCTGAATGGAGATCAAATAGTAAAATGTGCAAATTATGAAGATTATCTGCAAATTATTCTCTTTTAAGAAAGTCCATTCTAATTAAAAAGAACGTCTGTCTGTAAGAACAGGCATGCATATCAGCATCCCTCTGTTGGGTCTCATCAGTTGTGAACTCTCGTTCTGGCCTCTCTAGGACAGACTTTGGGTCAACGTGGCCAAGAACCTGAATGGCGTCATCGATGTGGTGGACAAGGTACAGGGGCAGGACAACAACAACCAGGTTCCTGCTCCTGAGCAGGCCTTGGCTGATGTCATCACCTCCCACAGTCCCGGTGAGAGCAGCCTCCTCCTTCCCACCACTCCTCACTCTCAGACGCTGGGTTTATACAAACACCAAACTTTCTGGAGATGTTATTTTGGACCAGAACTCTGCTCTGACTGTCTACTGGCCCCGCTGGTCTTCTTCTGTCCATGTTTCCACCCCCATGAACTTCCATGTGTATCTCCCACCTGTCTCATTCTTTTATTTATTACAGCGTTCACGTGGCAGGTCAGAGTCTGACATCGTGTTTGTCTGTTCGAGTGTGCCCACTGTATGATTGCCAGGCTGGTCAGGCTCAGAAATAATCTTTCAAGAGGGGAGAAATAAAACCATATGCGAATCAAAAGGGCGTGTATGAATGAGTAGACTCGTCTCTCACATTCCGATGCTGTCTCTGTTGGGTCTCTTGCCTGTGCTGGACGGCGCACAGATCGACGGTCCCTGAGCCCTTCCTGTGTGTGTGTTCGGACAGCAGATCCAGTCATGCGCACACTGACTCGTACACACATGCTGGAAACACACTGGAAAATGAATGATGACACATTTATGTAAGGTCAGAGATATCAGATCCTACTGGTAATTAAGGCGTTAACTATTTTTGTAGATGCATTACAGTTCTGGTTCTCGTTCCGACATTCTCAACAGCCACACAGCACGTGATTCATACATACACGCACACCCATACTGTCAAACAGGGAGACAAGACAGCAGGTTTATCAGTGCTTCTGTAGAGGTGAGGCCAAGCAGAGAGGATTTAGTAACGGCCTGATGACATTAGCTGTCAGTGGGGGAGAAATGAAATTGAGGGGAGTGAAAACTGACCGCTTGAACTCCACCAACAAGGTTTCATTTGAGAGGTATTTGTTGCCATTTCTTAAGTGCTGTTTCTTACAGCCTTTGGCAATACTGCCATCTAGTGGTCCTAGGATGTCCTTAGAACAAATTTTCAGCTATGAGTATGTTATTCTTAGTTAGAATTGGGCAACTGTTGAACTCAATGTACATCTTGACCAGTTCCTGGCCTGTGACATTATTTGGTATGAGATCCATCTGGCTGTAGAGTTTAGCTAATCAGCATCTGGATGTCTAAAAAAGCATCTATATATATATTTGTACAACATCTATAGCAGCAGTTCCCAACCTTTTTTGCGCCACGGATCGGTTTAATGTCAGACAGTATTTTCACAGAGCGGCCTTTAAGGTGTGGCAGATAAATACAACAAAAGGATATGATCAACATAGAAATTGGTACTTTCCAAATATAATAGTAAACCTGAATCCACTGTGTATGTAACTTTATTAGCAGCGCCCCTGTAACATTGCGCCAATATCACAACATGAGTAACGTTCTCTCAGCCCCACACTCTCTGGTCGTAATAGTAAAGGTTAAACATCACAACATGAGT
>JAOYMR010000008.1:543646-555512 GCA_025802075.1 Tenebrosternarchus preto
GCTTACGACCAACAAGACACAGGTGATACACGCCCCTTTAAATACGCTTACGACCAACAAGACACAGGTGATACACGCCCCTTTAAATATGCTTACGACCAACAAGACACAGGTGATACACGCCCCTTTAAATACGCTTACGACCAACAAGACACAGGTGATACACGCACCTTTAAATACGCTTACGACTGAAGGATCTTTTGGAATGTACTCGTATACAGTTCAGATTATTTGCACATCCGATATTCCACGTTCACATTGCTTGGCTGTCTGACAGGCTGGGTTGTGGGAAACCATTCAGCCATTCATCTGACCTTAAGAGTGTGACTGTTACGCTGTCATATATAAACAATTCAGAACTCAGTGTGTGTGTGTGTGTGTGCGCTCTCTCCACAGCTGGCTGCTTTAGCCTGTGGGTTCATCATGCGGCTGTACTCCGGGATGGAAGACAAAGGTTTCCTGCAGCAGCTGCATGCTGTTGGGGTGGTGGCCCAGTTCGAGAGCCTGCTCAGCACCTACAGTGAGTGTGCAGTCACCAGCAGAGCCCTACAACAATAACAAAATATGACACACCAGCCTCACGCTGGAACCAACTAAGCTCCAATCCAGTCATTGTCCCTTCATCACATTCTTTGAATACTGTGTTGCATGTCCTAAAGCAAGTTTATCACACACTCCAGTGAATCATTGTTGAGTCATGCTTAAGTTTCAGATGATTTCTTAAAGATAGGCTAAACCAGACCAGCAGTGTAACCACAGTACCGTGACTGGTCAGTGTTTGTAGCAGAGGCTACTGTTCTAAACGGGCAGGCAGAAAGTGTATAAATCAGAATAAAGTTCATAGTTTATGGTACAGCCAGAATTTTGCAATATATGGTTGCATACAATCCTGTAATTAAATGCACTCTGTGTTCCAGTTTCACTCTTCGTGTAGTTGTGAGTACTTGTTAGATTCCTGAGCTGTACACAAGAAATGTGGATGTACTTTACAAAGAACAGACATGGGTGTGTATTGGGTGTGTTGGGGGTGTGTGTGTGTTGGGTGGGTGGAGGAGGGAGATTGTGTTGGGAGGGTGGGTGCATGTGCGTTATGCGTGTGTGTGATGTGTATGCGGTCTTGCTATAGTAAGTATTGTGTCTGTATCTCAGGTGAAGAGATAGGCATGCTGGAGGATATGGAGGTGGCCATTTCAGACCTACAGAAAGTCACCTTCAGAATTACAGAAGCTGCTTCTGATGATCCTTCCAATCTGCAGCCTACTGTTATAGGAAGACGGTAAGAATCACAAACATCCATTGTGAACCACCATGTTGTTTTCTCTTTCAAAAGTTAGGCTATGATACATGAGGTCACTGGCCTCATTCGTAGTGGGTGAAAATTAGATTAAATGAGCTCTCTGTGTTGGTGTGTCTCTATTTGTTGAGTCAGACATCATGAGGGAAAGTGCTCTGGCTCCCTACTGTGGAACTGGTTTAAGTAACTGGCCCTCCTGTGATTAGTATGAAGTTGCAGAAAACCCAACGATCAGAGAATTTGCCCTTGAGCAAATTTTGCTGCATATTGGTCACATGGGTGGCTCTAATCAGCAGTGTTAGCACAACTACTGATTTCCTTCTTATGTATGATCCTTTGTGCCACTGGGGCTGGGGTTAAAGTTCTACTAGTGCTTAGAAAACAGAAGCATGAAAGAGTGTGTGTGTGTGTGTGTGGATGTGCATGTGCAAGCTTTGCAGTAATCACACACATTGTGATTGTGCAACGATCCAGAAATCCACAAGTCTCAAATGTTCCTGTGTGGGTCTGTGTGTCTGTGTGTGGGTGTGTGGGTGTGTGTGTGTGTGTGAGACAGAGACCGTTACACTGTAGACGTGCCACTCCCAATCCAAGCCTTCCAAACTTTGCCAGATGAGCTGCGTCAAGGCAAGCTGTTACAGGTCATTCCTGTGCTCTTCAATGTGGGCATTAACGAGCAGCAGACCATCGCAGAAAGGTACAACCCAATCACGTGCTCATACAGATTAAGAGTTCTCTAACAATACTCAAGCACATAAATTGCGAAATCATAGAGGTGTTTAAATGTGTTAAATCAACTTCTCTTTCTCTCTTCTCAGATTTGGGGATATATCGTTACAGGAAAGGATAAACCAGAGAAATTTTGACATTTTAGAGGCTTACTATAAATCCTTGAGTGACAAAGTTCCGTTAGAATGTGAGTCATTGTTTCACAGTCATGCACATCCTATTCCTTTGTGGTGTGTCTTGATGTACTCTGTCCCTGTAAAAACGTTCTGATCCTTTTCTCCAGTTGCACACATTGCAAACCTGAATGGCCCAAATTATGTTCAAACTCGAATGTCTTTGTATGCCATCATGCCACTATGAATTGTGTGGGTGCTTTCGTGCCCTCCAGCTAAATAAAAGTGTAGAGATTTGAATACACTTTGTAAAAAATGAAAATTATTGATGTTCAAAATAATAATAATTGTAATAATAATAAGTTGCATTTATATAGTGCCTTTCACGCACATCAAGACAAAAAAACCTAGGAGGAATAATGAGAAACAAAGAGGAATGTTTTTAGTTGAATTTTAAAATAAGACAAAAAAGAACAGTTATGGAGAGACTGAGGCAGAGAGTTCCAAAGCTTTGTGGCAGCAGCACTGAAAGATCTGCTCCCCATGGTAGTGAGTTTAGTATGTGGGTCAGACAGAAGAGTAGAGTGAGAGGATCTAAGAGTTCAAGAGAGACAGTAGACCTGGGTGAGTTCAGTGAGATCTGGAGGAGTAAGACCATGAAGAGGCTTGAAGGTGAGGAGCAGGATTTTGTAATTAATCCTACAGATGACGAGTAGAACTGCTGCAGGACAGGTGTGATGTGTGCAGAGCGTTTAGTAGATGTGAGGACTCGAGCTGCAGAGTTCTGGATGAACGTGGATGAAGGTGATTTAATAGTTTAGCAGAAAGACGTAAAAGAGAGAGTTGCAATAATCAAGATGGGAAAAGATGAAGGCATGCATGAGCAACTTGGCATCATCTTCGCTGAGGATGGAGTGTAGGCAAGCAATATTGTGCAGATGGTAAAATGCAGTTTTGGTGAGAGTCTTTATATGAGCTTCAAAAGTGAGTGAGGAGTCAAAGAGAAAGCCAAGGTTCTTATTGATGAACCGACATGATAGAAACACCATCGACATTGATGATGGGGATTCTAGAAAGAAAGGATTTTGGACCTATTAATAAGACTTCGGTTTTATCAGCATTGAGTTTGAGGTTTGAGTTTGAGATCAGAAATGCAGGTACTTAATGTACGAGCAGAAGCTGTGGGGGAGGCAGTACTGATAAATCTGAATATCAATCTGCATAACAGTGGAAGATAAGGCCATGTTTCCTGGTGATCTTGCCTATAGGAGAAATATACAGAATGAAAAGAAGGGGTCCAAGAACAAAGCCCTGGGGAACACCTACAGTAGTGTGTTGAACCTTCAGACTCCATGATAATCTTCTTTGCCTCTACTGAGATTCTCTCATATACTCCATAAGAACATTCCCACATTTTGTATCTTTTGTTTTGATATAATTTTTTTTGTTTTCTTGAGTAACCAGTCTGTGCCTTGTGATCATAAGCGGTCTACCGTCCTTGTATTTTTAACACATCAGAAATCTAAGCAAACCTCTATCTTGAAACTCAATATCCTGTCAAAACGGAAAATACATGCATCATTACACCCTAATGGGCAAACCTGAAGACCTGGGCAAGCTTCTTGTGAGAAAGTGTGGTTCTGTAGTGATAAGCGAAAAACTCAAGAGATCCAGATGTGCTAACAGGAAACATCTTTAATGCTGTTGACACCTGAGACCTGCAAGCTTTAGTAAAAGTGCAGGTAAAATGATGTATGCACAGTTTTGTTGTTACGTTATACCTCATTGTGCCTTATCCTATTAATCTCTCTCCATATCTCAGGCACATTATCTTCAGCATGGTGCTGACAGGGCACGCTAGACATTGTAAAGAACCCAGTGAGGCATAGCTGTTTAGATCTCAAGATATCCTCCCCTCCTCATGCTCCTCTCTCTGTCTCTTTGTGGTTTCCTCTTTCCCTCTTACACATACACTCTCTCTCTCAGGTCTGCCCTGTTTTCAAACACAGACTGATGTCAAGGAGTTACTTGAAACACTGGGCCAGAATGTAGTGACCAAGAAGAGGAAGAATGTGGAGATTCTGTGGCTGGCAGGAACGGTAAGACTGGCAGCCAGGCAGCGCTGCCTCTACCTCCGGGCAGCCTCAGAACATGGTGGAATTGTGCCTGTAAACTGCACCACATCATAATGACGATGAGTATACACCCTGTGTTCAGAGTCTGCCACAACAAACTACTACGTCTGCAGCATCAGTGACTGTAGTCTCAACTCCCCTGACCAATAAACTTTTTTGAAGCAGGCAGCCCTGTGGCTGCATTAGCCAAACATGACTGCTGCTCCATGCCACA
This sequence comes from Tenebrosternarchus preto, assembly GCA_025802075.1. Taxonomy (NCBI): domain Eukaryota; kingdom Metazoa; phylum Chordata; class Actinopteri; order Gymnotiformes; family Apteronotidae; genus Tenebrosternarchus; species Tenebrosternarchus preto. The sequence continues at coordinate 548,132 of JAOYMR010000008.1, forward strand.
CACTACAGTAATCCAGGCCAAAGGAGCGCCAACTAAATATTGAGTGCTGTACATGCTCATACTTTTCAGTTGGCCAACAGTTCTAAAAATCCTTTTTTTGTATTGGCCTAAAGTAATATTCAAATTTTCTGAGATACTAAATTTGGGATTTTCATTAGTTGTCAGTTATAATCATCAAAGTGAAAAGAAATAAACATTTGAAAAATGTGTGTAATGAATGAATATAATATACAAGTTTCACTTTTTGAATGGAATTACTGAAATAACTTTTTCATGCTATTCTAATTTTATGACCATCACCTGTATATGGCTCAGTGAGCTCTTCATTAAATCAATGAACTCCTGAATGCCCAAATTAATCATGCAGTGGATTTGGAAGACCTTTTATTTGTAGTCAGTCTCCAATGACACTTAATGACACTTGGTCTTGTATATCCAAGCCATTGTTCATGGATATGCAAATTGCTGAACAGAAAGAATGTGAAAAAGGATGCACATTTTGGCATCTTCTGGGAAAGTATCTAACGTTTGTTTAAACATGCTTTTGTTTGCCATTACCTTTACAGAAGGATGATCTATTAATCCTCATTATTGTGGCATGGAATTTGGATGTATACTAACAGAAAGGACCAGGCCTTTTGTAGGCTGATCTTGTACTTTGTACATTCTCATAGAGATCTCTAGAGCGTGACAGGGTATCTACCAGACTGCCAACCGTTTGTTTCCTCTGAAATTTCAACAAGTTGTTTAAGTTAATGGATGGCTAAATGTTAAGTAATGTTAGGTAAACAAACAAAAAAAACAATGAGGTTTATGAATAATAAAATACTACTTGCAGTAGCTTTTTTAAAAAAGGAATTTGAAATTGTTTAATGTTATTGTGTGCTGAAAAGTTCATAAGTGGAGGAAACGTCCTAACGCGCGGTCTTTTGTCTCGTCAGATCTGCCGACGGCTGAACGGAATCCGTTTCACCAGCTGTAAAAGTGCCAAAGATCGGACGTCCATGGCAGTTACGCTAGAGCAGTGCACCCTGTTGAGGGACGAACACCAGCTCCACAAGGACTACTTCGTCCGGGCCTTGGACTGCATGCGGAGGTAGGTTGTCCCTCACAGAGTCCCGTCACCCAGACCGCCCCCCCGCTTCATCATCAACACCTCGTCTGCATTTTTACAATCCTGCTGGGATGTAAAATCATGCTGGGATGAATCTGAATGGATGTTCCTGTTGGAGATGCTTGCATGCTTGGTGCAAATCAGAACGAAGCCTATTAGGGCAGGAAAGCATAGAGCAGTTAATTATATCTTCAAGAGATGTTTCTCCAGATAAGCAGGGTCAGATAAATGCTTTTTGATTCTTTCCTACACGGCTGGGAAGGAAGGTTAACACCATGCTTTGTACCTGATATTTCTTTACGTCATGTTATCCTTGTTATCCTTGTCCATAAAGTTAAAAAAGCTACCAAATATCCATTAGGATGTAAAATACAGAAACTGATCCTAGACCTGAATCAGAATTTGCAAAGAAACTCAAAGACTGTTATTTAGGGCCATAGTCCCACTTGAAAAAGTGAATAACTGCGAATAAAATGATCCACACTCTTTACTGTGCTGAAGATTTTCATATCAGATAAACTTGTGAGCTGTTGGTTTTTATTTCACATGCATCTTATAAGAACTGTCAGCTGTCACTCCTTTCCTCTCACATTGATAAAATGGAATTTGCCATTTTTAAATAGCTGGACGAAACCAAAATCTTCAAGTTAATTTTTCAAGGAGTATTGCTGTACACTTTCTAAAAATGACCACAAGCTATGTGATTAACCACGTTGCTGTCTTGTAGTATGTGATTAAACCACGTTGCTGGGTAGTTGTTTATTGTTATTTTCATAGGGAACAGAACTAGGTTAATAGCTTAACATTAAGGTAACTAAAATCTGAAGAATAATCTATCATCATTAGAGAATTCTCTTTTCATTTCAAAACTTGACAGGATTAAGAGTTAAAGAATTAAGGGTTAAACAGAAGAGCATATTAAAAGACAGAATTACCTATCTCTTGGCTAACTCATCAGTTAATTATGAAGCCATTTGTGATCTGAATCAAATTTGTGAATGCACAAAGCTCGGCAGACGTAGCGTATTTGTAAGGTGTCGTGGAGGAACAGAGAACTTTAAATACAATTCCTAGTTTACAATTACAGTGACAGCATTTGGCAGACTCCAGAGTGATTTACAGAAATGCTTTTTAGTCTCTAGCCCATATTCTCATGTGACAATAAATAAACTAGTTTTAAGAATACTATCAGTCCAAATCCCTGGCTAGAGTGGAAAAGACAATAAAATAAGAATAAGTGCTTAGTAACTCGATTAGTCTTTAGTCTTTGCCAGTGACTCAGCTGTATGTACAGCCAGTGGAAATTCATTCCACCATGTGGATGATGGCACAGAGAAGAGTACTGATGCATGTCATCTTTATGTCTTAAGGGATGGTGGTTCAAGTCAAACTATACTACAGGCTTGAAGGCTGCATGGTGCAGAATGTTGTTTGATTAGTGCCATTATGGCTTTTAGCTGAACACCAATTATTTAAATCTGATGTGAGCCACTACAGGAAACCAGTGGAGGGAACTCAGCAGGGAGAGAATTTTGGGAGGTTGAAAATAAGTTGTGTGACTGCGTTCTGAGTTTCACTCGTTCCATGACACAGGGGGGGAAAGTTTACCAGGAGCCTAATGAATCACTCACTGACAGTGGCTGCCTAAGGGTCTTCACTATTTCTGTGTCTAACCACCTTGATGGTTGGGATGGGCGTGATTTACCTTTGTGCAGTGATGACTGTGGAAATGACTCAGTGTCCCTCTCCATTAGCACTACCATACATTGTCAGTCTCCCCGAGTGCAGACACATTTATTACCGTATGCATTACTGAACACTGGCAACCCTTGATGTCCAAGTTGACTGCCTGTCCTGAGCTCCTGAATCTTCTGTTCATCTGTCAGTGGATCAGTTGTTGCTTATGTTTGACAACTTCTGTGGGATCTTTGTTTAGTCTGAGGTTGGCAATGGTCACTAGCATGTCATCCACACCATCTCTGTCCTCCAGTATTGATGTGCCAAAGAGTAGGAACAGGAACGTAACTATGAAGTGAAGCATTGCTCATACTTGTGTTCATCTTACTTTGGAGACAGGTTAACAGAATGGCTTACTCTCCCTTTCTCACTTTTGGTTGGTGCATATTCTCCAACGGTTTTGTGCTCTTGCAAGGGTCTTAAACTTATTCTCTCGTTCTCAGGGCTGCTCTACAAATAACAAATTAGGGGTCCATTCATATCACTGTCCACCAGCCTGTGAATTTGCTGAGAATAAGTGATGTGTAGTGATTCTGAACATTTGTTTTTGTTTTGAGTGTTACAGATGTATTTTATAACTAGCAAAAAGCAAGTAAACCAAAGAAATGGACAGATTGTGCAGATAAAGCTGTTCTGGATCATTTCAGCTGCTTATTGGTTCCTGGTTATGAAATGTTACCATATTCACCTCATTTTGTTCCTGGAAACTTAAGGCTGTTTACTGCTGTAATCTGTATCACATTCATTACTGTTGTGCCACTGGACAGATAGTGAACTAGTTTGTTTTGAAGATGCAATCTTGCAGAACCCGTTCATGCTGCTCTTAGAGTTGGTAGTGATCACTGGCACATTCTTACTGAATGACAACTGTTGCTGTGGCAACTGTTGCAACAACAAAGCAGATCAAAGGCAGATCCATTGCACTGTTTCACTATAGTCTTGTCCTACAGGTATCTTACCAGCAGATTCTAGATACACTGCACTTTTTGCTGACTGTGAGCAAGAAGCAAATATATGTGCATCACGTGATTTTAAGGAAAATGAAAGTCGTTCTGCAGGAAGGAGTAAGATACAGTTTTCACTCATGTCTGACTGAAATCACCTTTACTGAAAGTATTTTTTTGTCGTTTGCACAGCTCACTGGGTTTTCCAGCACTAGAATTCTTGGAGCAGCTCTACTAACATATACTTAAAGATAATACAACCTACCCTTACACACAAATATACTAGTCTAACAAAGGTACATGTGTCTTGGACCTAAATAACACTAAAAGTGATGAGAAAGTTGCAGTGAAAAACAGCAACCTTAAGATGTCATTGTGTGGAGTGGGATCAACAAATGCAAGAGTATAAATACCAGCACATTAAAGAGACTGGCTGAGGGGTAGCATATATAAATACTGGCACATTAAAGAGACTGGCTGAGGGGTAGCATATATAAATACTGGCACATTAAAGAGACCGGCTGAGGGGTAGCATATATAAATACTGGCACATTAAAGAGACCGGCTGAGGGGTAGCATATATAAATACCGGCACATTAAAGAGACCGGCTGAGAGGTAGCATATATAAATACCGGCACATTAAAGAGACCGGCTGAGGGGTAGCATATATAAATACTGACACATTAAAGAGACCGGCTGACACGTCATAAGTAGCAGTACAGTTGTGCAGTGCATTTATTGGCTGTTCAGCTGTATGACGGTCTTGAAGTTAATAGCAGTACTTAATTCTAGTCGTGTACACTTACATGTTCTGATTGCACTTTCCAAGTGGATGCTATTCTAGCTAGAAGCAACTGAAAGTCCTCTGATCCTCTAATAGTCACTCCACTTCTCTGGTGTACATTATTGAAGGCGTTTTGAGGCATGTCAAAATCCATTAACTTCCATTAACTCAGAAAGGAAAAAGGTTGTGTGGCTGCTCCCCTAGCTGGGCCAGCTATAGAGAACAGATGAGGACATGAGTGTGGCAGAGTTCTTGAGTGCTCAGTGAAACATTCTCATGAAGGCATTCTTCTTCCATAGATTGCTAGTTGGAATACACTGGTACAATCAGTAAGAACAGGACGGAGCATGAACAGTGAGGAAGAGAGAAATATGGGGGGGGGGGGGGGGTGAATTAATAACAGCTCTTTCACCCATGAAATGGTCGTTTGTTTTTTAGCATGTTTATTTAGTGCTGTAGGTGCCCTGCATTTCACCAGCATCTCCTCAAGCACACATGCACCCATTGCCCAATACATAATTCATGTGCATCACCACTGCCCAGACATTTGTGTGTTTGTGTGTGTGTGCATGTGGCTTTGTTGATTTAATTTTACTAACCTTCTGTTACACGTGTGTGTGGGGTACGTGGGTACATGGATGTATGCTTGTGTGTGCATATGTGTGTGTTTCTCTCTCTTTCTGTTCATGCCTTGCTCAGCAGTCGGCTGGCCCAGGGAGAAGGTGCCCAATGGGACGACCCTGAGGCAGGTTCAGTAGCCAATCACAAGCCGGCGTCTCGCCACTTCTATCCAATCGCTCTTCTGCTTGTTAGCTCACACCTGCTGGTGGTGTGGCTCATTTTAAGTCTTGTTTTCCTGCTTGCAAAATATCAATAAACTGCTGATTATACCATAACGATCCATGTGCTGTCTGACTTTGTTCCTTGGTCCCAAAAGAGTGTTACTTGTTCTCTAAATTACTGCCCCTCTACCTTCGGGGGCTCTGCATGATCCTTCCTTACTTCCAGTTTTTCATCACTGTAATCTTATTAACATACACCTCTGGAGTCTGTATCTTTTCACCCACTTCCAGGCAAACAAATTTGAATTGTCTGAATCACATGAATCTACATGAAACGTCTCCGGCTGTATGACATAAGTCCTGTGTTTAATGCTCTATTAGCTGAGGTCAGTTTGGTCTGCTCCTCGTTGTCCATCCTCAGCTCCTGGTGACATCATCCATACATCAGACGAGCTGAGCTCCTGTCCACTCATCCCTCTTCAGTCAGCTTTCACACATCTGTTGGTTGTTGTTTTGTTTATTGAGAGTGATGTTTAAAATGATGTATGGCTGTGTAGGAAAAAAGTATACAAAATTATACACTTTTGGCTCTCCTACATGCCTGGTTCAGACCCTTTGTTGTTGTTTTATGAACACTATAGAAAATTATTCAGACAGTCAAGTAACAAGCATTTGCAAAGCAGACAAAAGTCAAATGAGTGACGGCATTAAGGCAGAACACAAATGAAATGATGAGCCTGCATTTATATAGCACCTTTCTCAGTACCCAGTGACCTTTTAGTCAGTCAGTCCACCACACAACACTTTTACATCCAGTCAACACACTGGTGAGAAGCAACAGCCAACTGCATGCTCAGAGAGAGAAGAGCACAGGGGAAACTCTCACGGACACACTGAAAACCTAGAAACTCCACCCAGACTGGGTCACCAGGACCTAGCACTGAAATAGCACTAACCAAAAAATATTGCTCCATCTGAGGTCACTGGTCACTACTGGTCATCATTTTCAATATTAATGTGTGAAGATCGAATTGTGGAGCAGTCACTGGTAATTTGTTTCTCCATTTCGATAAGTATATAATTATATAAGCTATAATTGAAGTGTCCCTCATGGGCAGGAGCACTTTTAGTGTATTTCTTGTTGTTGTTTGTTTTACTTTATTTATTTACTAATGCTGTTGTGTTGTCGTATAGCATTAATGCAATTCCAATGAATGTTTCAGTGCTGTGAACATTTGATTGTTTTCCCAAGTGCAACATTTTTAAATGCTTAATGGTTGTTTTTGTTGTTGTTTGTTTTTTTGCTTAATTGTGTTCTCACTTAATGCAGTCAAGTAATTGACTTTTTTTTGCTTAATGAATGATGATGTGGTTTGACTCTCCAGGCCTCCGTATGATTCTGATCTCAACAAAAATTGAGCTGGCACCTACTATAGAGACACTATGTCATGGTTGTCTTTCGTCATTCACTTGTTTCATGGCAGTCACTGCCAGCCACCCATAGGCAGAACAGGCTTAATATAACAGCAATGATTAGGAAAGAAGAGAAATCAGGAGATTTTTTCCCCCTGTACTACAACTGGCTGATGTAGTTGTTCACCATCACGGCATTCCTCATGCTGCCATAACTCCACTGTCATCCCTTCCCTTCTCTCCCTCCCTGCCTCTCTCTCTCTCTCTCTCTCTCTCTCTCTCTTTCTGTCTCTCTCATGCTATCTCTCTCTCTCTCTCTCTCATGCTATCTCTCTCTCTCTCTCTCTCATGCTATCTCTCTCTCTCTCTCATGCTATCTCTCTCTCTCTCTCTCTCTCATGCTATCTCTCTCTCTCTCATGCTATCTCTCTCTCTCTCATGCTATCTCTCTCTCTCTCTCATGTTATCTCTCTCTCTCTCTCATGCTATCTCTCTCTCTCTCTCTCTCTCTCTCTCTCTCTCTCTCTCTCTCACTAAAGTTCTCACACCTGCTGGTATCAGAGAAGGCTGCCAGATTGAGAAAGAGAAAAAAAAAAATAAAAAAAA
>JAOYMR010000008.1:556502-602110 GCA_025802075.1 Tenebrosternarchus preto
AAGAAGAAATTTACTACTTACATACAAAATATACACAATTTAACAAAATTTACAGAGTGAATTTCACTTATGACTAACTGCACTTTTATAAATGGGGGGGTGGGAGGGTGAGGGCTGTTAGGAGCTCTGTTGGCCAAGACAATCTGCTGCAGTTCAAACCGAGCATCAGAATGGGGAAGAAGGGTGATTTAAGTGACTTTGAACGTGGCATTGTTGTTGGTGCCAGACGGACTGGTCTGAGTATTTCAGAAAATGCTGATCTACTGAGATTTTCATGCACAACCATCTCTCGGGTTTACAGAGAAGTCAGAAAAAGAGAAAATATCCAGTGAGCGGCAGTTCTGTGGGCGCAAATGCCTTGTTGATGCCGAGCTGATAGAAAAATAGAAGTTTCTGTATTTACTTACCTCTAGCCTGCTTACCTAGGGTGAATATTTAACAGGTGTAAAATTTAATACATTTATCTCCAAATTATAACAAATATGTTAGAAAAAGCAGATTTTATTGTACAGTCAAGATTATGACAATATCCATAAACAACTTTATAAAGTCCTGTGATGCTAAAGCAAAGCTGCTTTGTCAGAGATTTAGCAGTGAACTAGCTTATGGTTTAATGTGTGCAGCAGATTGGATACAGCAAATTGGTGTGGGCAATCTATAAAACTACAGCTGGTTCTTCACTATAGATAGGGAGTGTTTACATTAAACATTGCTATTTAAAGAGCTGAGCTGGAAGCTGGATTTATTAGTGTAATACGAATCAATTAATTACACGTTAAAATTGGTTACATGCTGTAATGAAGCAAAAAAAAAATCATACTTCCTGAATGTTGCCTGTAGAAGGACAGAGTGGGAAAGAAAGAAAAGCCCTAGTGAAGGATTGGTACCCTGGTACAAACACTGACTGGGGACAGATGAAAACAAGACTTAAAGTGTTGTACCAATTTGTTTGGTATCTTAATTTGAATCTCTCAAATTCATTGCAACTGAGAACCAGTCTGAGAACCTGGATCCTGAGTTGCCAGTAAGAGATTTATTGTTTCCAAACTGCAACAGCTGCTTGTAACTACTGCTTGGTACTCTGTCTAAGAATACTTTATGGATTAGGAATGGAAGCTTATGAGCCTTTCACCAGGGTCCAATATGCCATGGTTTTGGTACCACTGAGTAAAGAAGCTTATATAAACTTAAGTAACTTAAGAAGCTTATATAAACTTAAGTAACTTAAGACGCGTATATAAACAGAAGTAATCTTTTAATGTCTATGTAGAATAGACAGCATATCAGACAGAACACAAAATATCATTATTCAGATGGTTGGGTAGTTTTGTGCTGCAGTGTGTGCATACACCCACACTTTGTTTTACTCACTTTGTGTGGACGTCACATAACAACAATAGACAGACATTTAGAGACAAAAGCGACAGTGCAACCAGCCTGACAGCATCATAAATGAAGACTCAGAGAAAGATGTTATCCTATGTGGAGATGAACCAAATAACACTGGGAGTATTTTTCTTATAACAGTTAAGATTATCCAACACTGGCAAGGAGAATTTGGACAGTAGTCATTTTTAGTTCAGGATCAGACAGAGTTCTGTTTACTAAACCACCTTCCACCTTACCTCTGTCTATAAGAAACTGTCTCACATTTACGTTTTCTTTCTCTTCACCAGTCCTTATTTGAACTATATTCATAACATGAAACAGAAAAGAATGTTTTGTAAAAATAATAATAATCAAATAAACATACTAAAACAAACATTTTAAGCAATAAACATGGATGAAATTATAATACTTGACCGGAATCTAAAAATAACTGTTAACTGTATAATACATTTTATGTTCATAAATATTTACAGTAATACATTTACAGTTTGAAAAACCTGGATACATGATAAAAAGCTATAAGCTTTATTTACATATTGGCTGTGGTATAAAATGTGTGTACTAATCACAGTCATTATCTTTATAAGTGCCTTTACTTGACAGTCTCTTAATAAATTCATCCATCATTTGGGAGAACACAGTGGAGTTGGTTTTTAGATGTTCTTCACATTGTTGACAGGGGCCCCTTTGGCATTTCTGAAAAAACATTGCAAATAAAGACATTCATTACTAGGGTGCAGGCATACAAGCTACAAACTGGTTTCACAAATCCAGTTAAACTAGTTTTAAATTAAATGTTGATTTAATCTTGTAGCCTACAGTCTCGATTATTTATAGCTTTAAACCCACATTTTAAATATTTATTAGGCTTGATATACATCTTCACAGTAGGTAGATATCAACAGCCAGGTAACAGTTAAAAAACCTCCAGTGTGCTTACAGAGTATGAGGAATAACTCTTTTTAAGGTGGTATATGGTATTGAGGTCATCGTCATGACCACCTTCCTCACTTAGGATAACAAACAGCTCCAGCAGGTAGCAGTACATTAAAGTATTAGTGCACACCTTCAAACAAAGATGACACTTAAGTTAATAGCATGTTAATATCAGTATTCATCTGTCCAAATATGTCAGTGTAACTTGATAAATGGATCAGTTTCCATTAATCTAATTCAATTTCCCTGTTGTATATTATAAACTTTTGATTGACTGCTACGTGGCTTAAAAAATAAGATGTGAAGATTCTAACAAACTTACATCAGCTTTTGTAGGTGGTGTATAAAAGAGGGCATCCAAGTTCTAAATAAAAATGAAACAAGTTTACAAGTACACAAAAAAGGGCGGAAAATGTATTAAAGCTAAGTCACTGTGTTTTGAGTTTTACTGGAAAATGATTCTCATTCTACAGTTAAGACCTGTTAGGAGTAAAAAAAAAGAAAAAAAGATATGTGACAAGAGCAGTGTAAGGGTGAGGTCATATGAGGACACAGGTCTTACATTAAACTGGGTTTTCATCCTTTTCAGGATGTCCTGGAGCTCAGTCAGGCTCTGCTGACTGTGAGCATGGACACTGGTCAACAGCACACTTAGACAGCTAAAGAAATATAAAAGCAAAAAAGAAAGAAACATTATTTTATTATATACACACAGTCCTTTGCACATATGAGAATTTCTTCAAGACTAATGGAAAAGAATCTTAGGCGGCTGCCTCATGAAGCTGGAGAACACTTGTTTGGAGCTGAGGAGGACAGTAAAGGGTGGCTACTTTGAAAGATCTAAAATCAAAGATAAACAAATATTGACTATCACAGCATAATCACATGTGTTACTTCGTTGGTTTTATATGCTTCTGTTTTTTTATTGTAGAAAATACTAAAAATAAGCAATGAGTAGGTGTGTCCAAACTGGTACTGGTACTATACACTGGTGTGTGTGTATATTGGGCCCATTGGCAAGTACACCAGAGGAACCTAGTACCAACTACTGGTGGATAAAACAACCATTCAAGACAGCAATACCACACAGACCAGCCTGTGCACCGCCTGGATTGACAACAAGAAAGCCTATGATTCAATGGCCCCATTGGATGGATCCTGGAATGCTTGAGGTTGTATAACATCAACAGGAACTCCTAAGATCCTTCATCAAGAACTCACTGGGGCTCTGGAAGACAATTCTAGATGTCTTACCAGTCCTCACTGCTGCATAGACCTGAATCCCCTCACTGAAATCTCCAGGACTGGCTTACCTGCTATGGAATGGAGCAACTATCGGTACACGGTAGAGCAAACCAAACACAATACCTTCACCTGATGGCAGTGCACTTTACACAGGTAAAATGTAGGTGATTAACCCTATTGAGTAAATATTAATACTACTCCTGCTGTCTTTCAGCATAGAAGTTCTGCTCATTCTTCTGTGGCAGTTTAAAGTTATATGTACATGTACCAAAGTTATCATATATCAGGCAAAATAATGTCAGTTATTATAATTATAATCTAACAAGGCTGAGGAATGAATATTAATTCCAATCCGAGATCTGTTTTGAAGAATTTTATTTGCAGATTAGATCCAGTTGCATTTTGTTTCAATACTGCTGTATAAAGTGAACAGTTGCTCCTTTTGCAGAAGTGAAAAGAACTGGTTCTTCATTGTACCTCTTTGGCACCTATCCCATACATCACTGTTAGGATGGAATTTGTTGAGGAACTGACAGTCTTAGGTTTGTGCCACACAAAGCCTTTTGAATAAGGGCCAAAATCTTTCCGCTTTCTTTTACCTAAGCCTCATGTTACGTTTTAGACGCTTTCTGGAAAATTCCAGAATGTGGTTTCTTTATAGCCGCACTATACTGTACTGTACTGTACTATACTGGCATGTATAGAAGAATTTAAATAATAAAGATTATCATATCCTATCATTAGGATATGATCATATATATATTTCCCATAGACTCCTTCACTTAGGAACAGACTTGCACTGTTGCACTGACAAATTCCCTCACATAAAGGGATGCCAGTGGTAGTGCCAGCAGAGTGAAAGCAATCATTTGAATTAGTTTGAACCAATCTGTTACTTGCCCTTTCTGCCCAGTACCAACACATCCTGACCTGCCAGGTTCTACAGTGACGACATATCAGCACTTAAAGCTGAAAAAATTGAATTCACCTGATAATAGCATTTGCTAAACGGTAAATCAAGGTAAAGCCTACTTATTTAATCAATATCTTATATCTTAACAGTGGAGACAACTTGAGCTAATTGCTAATTGATGTTGGGTTCTGTGATGGTATACAACATCAGAAAACCGTACTGCAGAGAGCTTGCTGGGAGTCTTCGTTGTGCTCTTCTCTACGCTCTCACTGGCCACCTCCCTGCCAGCCAGTGTCAGATGCCACTTTACTGACCTGTTGACTGATTTGAGTATGATGGGACTAGAGAATTGTAACATCGTCATATATAAACAATTACTTCATTCTTTGAGTAAGTGTTCAAAACATATACCAAGCTATATGTATATCAGGTATATACCAGGATTCACAGTTGACCTCATTTATGTTATTGTGTATTTAGTAAAAATGACAACAAATCCAGTTATTCAAGCTGAATCACTCTCTTACCCTCCAAGATGATTAAAGGTATCTGTTATGGTGGCCGCCCTCAATTCCTCCCCTCATTGTGTATGTGTGCGCGTGTAGGTGTTCTTCCATGTTTGGTGTGCATGCTGTCTTATGTACGTCTTGTTTCATTGCTCGTTTGTAATCATGTGTGTCGCTTGTCTCTTGTTAGTCTACATCTATTTAAGCGTGTGTGTTTCCCCATCTTCGTCGGTGTTTGTTGACTTGATCCCTGTTTTGTCTGTTGTCATATTAAATAAACATCTGGATGTGCATTTCCACTCGGCATCCTGCTTCACTTATTGCTCTCGGCGCTGATGCAACGTTAAAGTATCTAAATGATCTTGTCATGTTACATGGTCCATCCCTTCAGCTTCAGTTTGTGGACAGATGGTCTTTTGTTTTCCTCAAGCACCCTCTGATACAGTGAAGAATTCATAGTGGATAATTCTATGAGGAAGTCCCCAAACCATGGCATTTCACCTGTGCTTCATAGTTGGAATGAAGTTTTTGTGCTCAAATTCTTTGTTTGGTATATGATGGCATTTTAGGATTATTGGAGACTTTCTTTATGGATTTTGCGAAAATGGAATATCCCTTCCCAGATCCATATACAACCTTCTTTATGAGAGAGCTCTTTGGATGTCACCATGGCGATACCACTCTCTTCAACAATCAAGAGTGCAAGAGTGAGCCCAAGAGGTTTAACTAACACGGCCTCCTTCAAAATCCTCTCCAACTGCGTGGTATAATCATTTGCAACTGATGTGGTACATCTGATTTCTAAGTAGTAATTAATGTGGGGGTGTCCTAACTTTTTCCTCACAAGAAAAATGCATTTCTAATAATTATGTTTTACAAATTCTTTTTAAAAGACATTTTATTCAGTTGTCTCTGTTTAGTTATATTACCTTCCATCCTCAGTATGTCCACATGTTTAAAATGTTAAAAAAGATCAACGTAATTTTTCACATGACTGTAATTCAACAATGTAACATATTGGCACGATCTGGTCTTGATTTTCACTCCTTTCCTGATTACTTACCTGGTTTTTGGTTTTGCTACACTCCTTATCCTTTCACACCTGTTTCCCATTCCCATTTCATTATCTCTGTTATTTAAGTTTCCCCAGTTTGTCTTCACTTTGTGGGTTATTGGTTTGATTACAGGTGTCATGCTTGCAGTTTCTCTGTTTATTGTTTCTCTACTCGTCCAGATTATCCTCCTGGTTCTTGTTTGGTTAGTTTCCATCTCTCTTTTTGTTCACTGTGTTATTACTCTGTGTCCTTTCTCTATTCCTCCAGATTATCCTCCTGCCTCCCTTTCTTGTCAGATTTTTCAAGGTGGTTTCATGTCCTGGTTTGACAGTCTTAGTTGGTATTCCTTTGTCTTAGAGCAGAATATTGTTTTATCATCTTCTATAGTTTAGCTCTCTCCTATGTTTTAACTTGTATTCTCCTTTTCTGTTTTGTCTTGGTCATTATTCAAGGTTTTGTTGTCTAGGTTGTTAGAATATGTATTATCCTCTGTTAGTTTCTGTTTATCCTTTCTCACTTATGTTCTTTTGTTACTCACTTGTGCTCTTGATATTTCCTGGTGTGTGTATAGTTTAGTGATCACTGTATGTTTGGGTTTTTTTTTCCCCTATGTACTGTTCTGTGTGTTTGTGATCTATTAAATCTAAGTGGTTTTCCTTTCATGTTGGTTTCCTGTTCACTTGCACCTGCATTCAGCCCAATCCACACAGAAACGTTACACACGGCAATCATCCCATATGTAACATGCTAATAAAATTCAAATAAATATCTGATCATAATCATTCCTCTTTTGATTCAACAAGCAAAGTCTGCTGAAGCCTGCATTTCAAGCGCTCTCTATCTCTGCAAGTTTGAAAAATGTGGGCATTACCCACCTTACAGACAGGATGACTGGCAGAACTAGACAGAGCTTCAGCCCCTTGGACTCTCTTAGGAACATGCACGTTAAGTTCACAAGTCTGCAAGTCCCATGAAGACTGACGATTTATGCTCTGCAAATGAGAAAGGAAACAATTACAAGAGTAGAAACAGGACAAAAGCAATACAAAGCCCAGGCACAAGCAAGACACACCAGGATAAGAGGGAGCAGAGTCATACGATAGATGTATAAACCATTTACATAAATCAGAATGGTGACATCGGAATGACGGTTACTAAGGAAATATGGAAAAGTCTATCAAGACCTCAATTCTGATTAACAGTTAAGTTCGACATGTCTTTGGAAACATGAAACATCGCATAATTAAGCAACTTTTAAAACCAAAGTTCTGCCATTTCAGTGCACATATCTGACGTACAAATCTACAGTATACTGCCCACAATTGCTCTGAATGTTTTCACCTTTTATATCTCCAGTGCATATCAGCATAAAAAAAGCATATGTACATGTCTACACTGCATCTGAACCTCTGAACCAAAATGGATGTGGTAAAATCAGTAATGTTAAGATAACATGAGGTGAGCATGGCGATGTATAATGGGAATCTCAATTTGCAATGTTTTATATGAAGCACTCTGCCCCTTAATTTGGTGCTGATAGTGCATTGATAATGAAAAATAGCTCTCTATGGTTAATGGAATCTCTTGTCGAACATACATCTTTCCAAGTATGCATGCAAATAAATTATTTTGCAAGAGTTTCCTCGTCAGTGCACCATCAGGCCTGAGTGCAATGAATGTTTTGGGAAGTGAGAATGGATTTGGCAAGGACCTGGATTTAAACCTGGATGTTTCATGTCATGATTCCAGAAGTGAGGAAATCTCTTGATTTACCTGTGTATTTACAGCCCACATTCCCATGATTGTGGTAATAACCTTTCATTAATAACATTATGGTAATAGCCTTTCATTAAGGATTTTTTCAGATGTGTGCATCTAAACATAGCTTAGATTTTTTTGTTCTAGCAGTTCTTATTATTTGACTTTCAATCCCATTTGCTGGAGAGTCATTTCTGGACTACTTTTGTTGGATCAAAGTGTGAAGGTCTGTGCTATCTACTCTGAAGACGGTAAATCAGTACATTCTGATTGCACGATGCAGAATGTACTGCTTACTCGGCAAACAGTCGCATCACAAACTAAAGCAGATGGGAACTGAAGCAATCACTATATTTTTATCGTCAGTATTTCAAGTTAAAGCGGTTTATCCACATTGCCTCATACACATCCAACTGTTACACCAGAAAGTTTACCACCATGCACTTTCTGCATGACTCCAAGCACTGGTTGTAATGTTTTATTTTTTCCTTTTTCTTTCTTTGCTTGCTTTTAAAGAAGATATTTTAGAAGCTAGCTAGCTCGCCAAGTAGTTTTCTGATAAACTAAACCATATTAAAAAGAAACAATGAATAACACCTAAGGCACACTGTGAATTATCCAACATAGACAATAGGGTCTACGACAAGGACTTGGAGGAGACTGATACATCAGGTTGTATCCTATGTACTTTAACATACTTTTGGGTGGTTTTAATGCATTGTGGTGGATTTTTCACCAGCATGGAAACCAAAGAAGCAATCTGGCATCCTGACCAAGGACACTTATCCTAAGAAAAATTAGGATTGCTGGTGATTAGCAGAGCTAATGATAGAAAGAACATAAAAGTAAAGCAGGTCACAGCAGAGGATTCAAGCCATACATTTGATCAGGCAACATCATAGTGAACTTCACCATTTAGTTCAACAGCTGCAGCTGCACAGTTAATTGTATTAGTTAATTACTTTGTGAACGTTTGGGATAAATCATTTTCCAGCTGTATCACTACTGATAACCTGGCTACACTTGTGCAAGACTAATTTAACAAAGCAGGATACAGAACACTTTGTAAAGTTTCTGGCCAAAACAGAATCTTGGAATTCTGGTTTCACGTAGACCAGATAAAAATAAAGTCTTGTACACCAAAAGACAAAAGGACCAATCTGACCACAATTTTTTTTTTCCAAGTTGAAATGTCAAAAGAAATTTATTATGGCACAAACATTGTGCTCAAGTGCAAGGTGCACACAATGAGAGTAAAACATAACAGGTGTTACAATCCCCAGACTTCCAGCAGCACCAGTAAATGCACGGGTAAAAAGAAGGTTTGTACAAGAACACAAAGTTTACACCTGGACCCAAATACTGAGATGCAATTAATCAGACATCACAGAGAAGGAACAATTGCAGTGGACAGAACTATGTAGTTATCCAGTTAACCACAACAAGGACAGAAACACTCAGATGTTCACTATAACCAGTAGAACATCAAAGGAATACAACTCAAATTTCTTGGCACACAACATTGGTTTTTTTTCTTGCAAACAGGCACGTTTCTAGTCTGTTAGAGACAGCACAGCATCCTTACTGTGGCTTGGAAGAGCTGCATCTTAGAGCTGTGCTCTAGTGAGTAGGAGCACTGAAGAGGCTACGTTGTGGATGCTGTGTCAGTAGGCGTCTCTTAACAGCATCAACAGTCCAGTAGAGTTTAGACACTAACCTGGTCTCAAAGCTAAGATTAACAGGATTAACAGTCTTAACAGTCCAGTAGAGTTTAGGCACTAACTGAGAGAGAAAATGGAAAAACTGAAAAGTCGAATGTACAGGATAAATCTGAGTGTGAACATACACTATTTGAATAAAACAAAGCACTTCTGAGCAACAGCAGGGTTCATTTGTTCAGGCAGAATTTGATGATAAAAATCAGTCTACATGTCTGCAGTCCCGTGAAAACTAAACCCCTCATCATTATTTTATAACTACTGAATATATGCAGTGTCTTATGTTTAAGAGTGATATACCTCAGAATTAAAGAATTCCAAACCTGGATGTTCAAATGGCACTCCAGGTTACTGTCAAAGCACCAGAGGAAATAAATGTATCTCAGGCTTATCTGCAAGAGATCAAAGCACTCGTTTAAGAAACAAAATGTGATAAACATACAGCTTTCAGCAGCACATTTAGCTAAAATACAACACGTTCACTTATTTGCTAAACAGCACTGAGGTAACCCAGCAGGAGGAGCGAGTACTCATCCAGAGGAGGTTCAGCCCTTATAGGCATGTGGTAGCAGTAAGTGGCCATTACACAATCCAGATATGACCCACTTATGACTCCCCACTCCTGCTGTGGCCCAGCCACCCACTTCTCCATCACTCTGGGTGGACATTCCTGTGCCATATATTTTTCAGATTTACCTACTGTGAAGGAATTTCATTGATTGCATGTGTTTAATCATAGTATGTAAGAGTCAAACTCTTAAAGTTGGCTCAGATGATTCTGTATGATAATCATGTAACATTGTGTGTGCGTGGGAAAGAGAAGGAGAACTCTCTCCTAAGTAGAAGAGGTCAGAGCTACAGCCTTGTTTATTATATGCCTGAGCTAGGGGGGTTATGTCCAAATATCTGTCCTCCCAAGTAAAGGTATGTCTGAGGTGAAAAGGTCATTCACATGTTATCTATGTCGATCTGCCTAAGTAACTACTTGGCTAATAAGACCCGAGTCTATTTTACAGAAATTCATATAGATAGTATAAACTTTTATTATTTTGTTGAATCTAGCTGAAAAATTATTAGCTGTGATTCTAGAAGAAATGCTATGTGACTGTAAAAATAATTACCACTCAAATGTAGATTATAACAAGCTTTTTCTGGGACATATTTGTGCTTGAAAGTTTGTGAACCTTTGAAAGTTTGTGAAGTTTCTGCATAAATTTGACCAGATAGTCCAAGTAGATAACCAAATCAAACAAATTAGACAACAATATAAAACTGTCAATTATTTATTGAGGAAGGTTATCCAATATGCTAACCACTGAGTGCTTTTCTAGCCTGGGTCAGTTCAATGCAGAACTATCACTATCTGTGAGTAGCCAGGGTTAGTAATCACACACTAACACACAGGTTTCACCAACTGGGACATTACCATCAAAATGAAACGTTAATCACTCAGTTCTTCCCTGAGACTAAGACTGGTGGATTATATAGCAATTTGTACTGGTCTGTACAGAGTTTAACATGTTTTCTTCTGATGTTTTGATTCTAACCAACCTTGGAAATAATTTATCAGATGGGGGGGGGGTTAGATTGATGTCATTTTTTTTTTGTTTTTGCACTTGCTCATTGTTAGTTTATGACTAATGTTGGGTGTTCTTTACTGTATTTCATGTTTATGATGAAATTAACATAGTTTATTGACTCCCAAATTTCTGACCTAGGCAGCAGACAAAACATGGGTTGACATTTCAATTTGTGGGTTAGCAGGGACTCCAGATATGCAAATTAATGTGCACAAGTTCGTTTTCCATCTTCCCCATGACCACTACAGATAGAAAAAGCAAGTACATGTTCGTTAGGTTCGAATAATGCGATAATATAAACAACTTACTTCCACAAACTGGGATGGGAGAACATTTAGATTGACTTATTTAGATTAACATTGATTGAAGTCTTCGCGTAGTCTACTCATAACAGCAGATCACATACGTCTGAGAGCAATCTTTCTAATTAAGGTATGTGATATTCTGTATATCTCTAATAAATCGCACACAACGGCGTTGTTTATCCTTTAGGATTACGCGACTGACAGGTTAAAACGACGTGTGTGGAAAGCAGATTCGTAGAAACCACTGGGTCAGCGAATAGCCAAATTACTTAGTCCGCTTATTGAAAGACACGTGATACAGTCACGCAGGAATTGTTTCTCTACAAATATTAACGGCGTGGCGTAAGTGACTTTTGGTAACACGTTGGAAGCTTAGTGGAGCCTCATCCTGCTTCCACACGCTACAGAGACAAGCTTCCTGTCGTCCAGTGAAACCGAAAGTGTCGCCAGTGGAAAAACACGCGTTGAACTATTTTAATGCTATTTGGACCTATTTGAATTTAAACTTTTTTACGAAACAACAAATAAATATGATTGGAAAGTAACACATGATGAATGCACGTCAAAGCTAACACTGTAAATGAGAAAGTCTCTCGCATTTGTCAGGTGTAACAACTATGGTAACAACTAAATGAGACAGACGCAATTATGTAAAGAACTATTTTTAAATGTAAATATTTTTACCGACGGAATTTTAGTTGAAGATCTGCTACGATTGTTACATGAGAAAGGTCGCTGCGAATCACACATATAAAGTAAATCGCTCGACGCCGCTAAATAAATACCAATGTTGACGTTTCCTACCTTTAATTTGCGTTTTGGGGATTTCTTTTAAAATCCAAAAAGTAAAATTATGAAGCGGATCAAAAAAGTGATCATCTGCACAAAATTGTTGGGTGGCCATACAACCAAGACTCCAGTTCCAGTTCATTTTCTCATCATGTCAAAGTCCAGCAATCAAAATCATGCAATAAAATATTTAATTCCTTTCGTTTGTGTAGCTCCCAGGTGAAAAATCTTGCACCGTGTCATTGGACCCATGAATTCTGACGTTTCCATAAACTCATCTCTGCTCCAGTTTTAGAAAACAAACGTAATCATTCATCAAAATAGTAAGTACCTACCCCACCCTATGGCGTATTAGCCAATGGCGACCGGAAAAGTTTTGTTTTTCCCGCTTGCGGTTCCGCTTGCGCTGTGGAAGGTATAACTGGATCTTCCAAAATGTAGGAGCATAGATACATCAGTTTTTTTTCTGTTTGCATGGGCTGGCCATTAGAGGCAGCGCGTTTATATGTCAATATGAAGACTGAACCACTATGATGAAAAACATCAGAATCGCACGAGGCAGAGCTGATGCACTATTAACTGCTGAAACTAAAAGAAAGGCTTTATTAATTTGGGAACATAATCAGTTTAGTGCATTTTAAATAGAAAACAAGAGTTGCCCAACTCTTTAATGAAACGTTTCTTCTGAAAAGCCCATCAAGACCAACAATGAATAAAAGGTTGTGGAACAAATAAGCTACAATAGTTATAAACCTATAAATAACCTCTTTTAAACAAATATAAACAAACAGCCTTTATTCTCACTATTTTGATAACTTGCTTTTTATGGGTCCAGTACTTATCGTTAAGAACAGAAATCGAAATAGTTCAGCTGATTTGAGTTTTTAAACAATGGTTTGTTTTTTGGGTTTTTTTTTTTTTTTTTACAAAGCCAACAAACTTAAACAAATATTCCAGTTCTCCTAGTTTAAGAATTAAACAGGTTTTAATAGTTGTGTTGTTTTTATTGAACATCACTTCAATTGTTTGCAATGGATGAACTTGCACCAAGACTGAGACTGTTAAATGTGTCTGCCACTTCAGCCTCATCTTCGTCAGACTCATCCTCTTCCTCATCCTCTTTTTCTTCATCATAATAGTCATCATCGTCATCATCATAGTCTTCTTCGTCTCCATGGTCATCTTCCTCCTGGTCTGTTGGTCCTCCAGAAGCAATGCTTTTCCAGTAGGAACTGTATCCTGATGCTCCATAATCACAGTCTTCATCAGCTCCACTCTGTCGGCCAAACTTATGAGAGCGAGCTGCACAGGGACCGAACAAGAACGGTATTAAATGCAGAAGTCTCCATCAAAGTTGCACTAGCTGACTGAAGGTAGCATACCAAGAGGTCTAGAATGCAGCTCTCTATGGCTGTATGTTGCGTGTTTCTGCTGAAAAAGCATTTAACTCACTGGACATGCTCAGGTCTTTGGTCTCTTGTGTTTGGTGGCCACACTTTGGACATGGAGGTGCCTTGCCCTTCTCCTGCTTAAAGACTTTACTTCGAGCATGTTCATCACAGAAGCAGGCCTACAACGACAGAAAAGTGGAGGTCATACATTACTGTACAAACAATATATTACTGCAGCAGAGTTCCTAACTCCTTACAGCATCTTCTGCAGCCAAAGACAAAAAAAAAAGTAAATTCAGTGCCTCACCTTGCATCTTAGACAAGAGTGTTGCCCAAGTCTGTTACATGATACACCTACAATTGGAACACACATCTGAGAAAAAGACACTGAAAACGAAAAGCTATGAAAAGAGAAAACTACACATTTGTTGCACAGACGTCCACAGACTCACATTTAAAAGTCTCCGCCTCCAGAACCTGACAGCTGGCCTGATGCTCAAACTGATCGTCCTCACATAGACAGTTGTGACAGAAAGAGCAGCGAAAAATACGCCCTCCTATATACCAAGGTGACATCACAAAACATTGCACCAATGAATAAACAGACTGCCTAAAAAAAATTGTCATTATTTATCTGGTTTTCATTTGGTATCAGTTGTAAGATTTTCTACAGTAATTATGGACATGCTTGTAGACTGAGGGCTGTTTACCGTGCTCCCAAACACTGCGATCACATTCGATGCAGTCTGCATCAGACAAGGGACAGGAACAGGCATGTGTACTCAGACACTTCTTTCCATGGCACACCCAAGCCTCACAAAAGTCACATATCGCACCCTAGTGGTCACAAATAGGAGAGTGTGGCGTTTCATTAATAACTGCATCCCAATAGGCTGACAGGCCTCTGCGATACAGACAATAGAAAACATTTCTGATGGTTTTCCATTTCAATGGCAATGACATACAGTGCATTATTCATTTTGTGACTATACTTTTTCCGATGTGTGTCAGTCTGCAGTACTGATAAAAGGTTACTTACTTTCCTGGAATGTTAGAGATGAAAAGTGAAACCGAATGCTAAGATGCTGTTATAATTAGAATAATTTGCTTACCACCATACCCATCCCAGTGCTGTGAATTCCAGGGTGTTTTATGACACAGTCAGAGGACTTCATGCACTTAGTTTTTCCTTTGAACAGTAAGGATAACACACAACAGTATGATTACTTCAATAAAGTTTCTGTAGCATAATACCAATTGTTTATCTAAAGCTAGAAATGTAGAAAGACTACAGGATATAGGATACAGTACAGTAGTAAAGTCATTACATCCTTAGGACTTCACGAGTCATTTGACACCTAAGCAACAGTTGTCTAATAATAAACATAACTATTCTTTTCTTGTTTCATTTCTGAATGGTAAATAATTTTTTGAACATTGTGTGTACTTAGCTATAATTAATCAATGTGTTTCTGTTAGCCCGGTTTGATTTGGTGCATAATTATCAAAGAATAACAACAACTAGTAGCATCCAACCTGAACCTGTTATTGAGAGTAGAGCCATTTTAGAGGTGCTTATAACTTACCACACTGGGCGCACATAGGAAGTTTCTGCACTGAAGAACAGAAGTAACAGAATGCTCTGTTTTTCTGCCGTCTAACATGTGATAAAGAGCGTTAAAACCATGCAAAATGAACACAAGAGTAAAGCTCTATTATATGCTTTTATACCCCCGGTGATACAAGTCACATCAATATTAATCAGCAAACAGCTTGAACAAAACGGTAGCAACAAAGGGTGAAAAAGCCTCCAAATGGTCTAATCTGATGGGAACCAAAAGAAAGAGCTCACCTTAGACACTTGTCACAGTCCTGGCAACATGAAAAGCATTTGTTTGAACATTGTATGTACGTATCTATAGTTAATCTGTTTTCTATTATGCACAGGGCATGCCTCCAAATCGCTTAAAATACTAAAATAATATTTTATACAATGCAATAAATACATAATGTATACATCTTTAATCTGTCAACATTTACCATGCCCGCGTTGCACGGATGTTTGGCCACATCGATATGCTCTCTGTTTGCACGGTTTTGTTTCTCTCGCTCCTTCCGATTTTCAGCCTTCTTGCGGGCACCAGTCTTCTTCTTCGGCATTATTAAACGTAAAATATGCAGCTACACAGAGAACAACGTGAGTGGCCCAACCGCTCAGGTGAAGCCGTAAAGCTACCCCTCAGCAGTCCTAGCTAGCTAACCTAACCTAACCTAACTTAACCTAGCTAGCCAGCTAACGGAGGTTCTCCCACTAGAGCGGTAGATTAACTAAGCAGTGTATTTTGTTGTATTTCTGTTCGCATATATAACGTCAAACGTGTTTTAACGACCAGTAGTTAGATATCAACCTCCTAAGCATTTCAACTAATACGTTTTTCACATCGCTGCTAAGGCAAGAGATGTTCCCTAACGATGTTGAGAGACGGATACCCAGCTAGTTAGCTAACGATTAGCTAGCTAAAAAAACAGGGTTCTAGAACTAGAAAGCCTGAGCTTTTTACCCTGCAACTACCAAAGTGAACTTATCGTACGTGACAGCATCACTGTGCTACACCTTCAAATGTACAATACAAATAATAAATAATAATAATAATAATAATAATAATAATAATAATAATAGCAAATGGTTGTAGCAAATATTTTAAACATACCAGTCAACACCACTACTGACTCAGTGAAAGGAAGTTAGTAGATAGTTTGAGACCACGGTACGTCGTCATCATAATTCCGTACAGAACATAAGAGCGAACAATGTCGGTTCCGACGAAAGCAATTTGGTCCCAGAATTTAGATCGTTACATATTATTAATGTTTTCCGAGTTTCTGTCTTACGTGATTAAAGGCTTTTCTTGGCAATTGTCGGTCTAGCGTTAGTCTTGCCCTAAAGAACCCAATTCCTCCCCCTCCCCAGAAGAGGGCACCTGCTGCTACTAACTATTTTCTGTCGAGCCCTGCAGGTTGCCATGTGTTGCAAAATTCACACGAATATTTTCCCTGAATTACGATCTGTTTCGTGAAATAACTGGCAACATCAGCTGCAGTTCAGTCACAACAGTAGTGTGGGCCAAGCGAGCGGGAGTCCGGTGAACTATTTAGCTAGCACATAGCGCTTTTGATATCAGACATTTGTTTGTTTTGATTAAATAGTATTTACATGTTTTTGATAAAAGTGTCATAAAAATATTTTGACAGGAACAGTTACTCCCTAGTCTTCAAGCTTGCTGGCAGACTTAGTTGACAAGTTAGCTTGGCAGAGGGGAAACCGGTTACCAGGTACCGTTAGAATATGGCAATGTCCCTCATCAAAACCTGTCGCAGTTTGGCGCTATCTACATGGTTACTATCATTCTGTTTCGTGCATTTGTTTTGTCTGGATTTTACCGTGGCTGAGAAAGAAGAATGGTACACCGCTTTCGTTAATATAAGCTATGTGGATCCTGTGACTTCAGAAATCAAAACGGACAAGACGGAATGCGGGCGTTACGGTGAACACTCTCCAAAAAAAGAGGCCCGGGGTTTGGTACTGATGCCTCTGTCTGTGCAAGACAGGCAGGCTTGTGACTTGAACACAAAATTTCCTTCACCCCCTCAAAGCAGTCCCTGGATAGCACTGATAGCCAGAGGAAATTGCACATTCAAAGAAAAAATACGACTTGCAGCAAGTCTCAACGCGTCTGCAGTTGTCATATTCAATGTAGGATCACTTAATTCCAATGAGACAATAACTATGCCTCATCAAGGTAAGAATGTATACTAGTACTGGTAACTCATATGAACAATACGCTTATTTGCCTACGTAATTTCTGTAAGTTAACTGAACCACACTATTTCCTTATCAGCTCGCGTCTAATACTGTTTGGGAAAGCACTGGTTTGGTGCGTATTTGGCCATATGCTGTAACACGAGAGTAGATATCCAGTGATTTGAAGAGATCGAAGAAACGAACATGTTTTAAGTCGCATAGGAAACGACGACACCTCCGCCTTTTGTCTTCTACAGTTTACACCTGCATACGTGGTATACAGTCGATAGGCTAATCCATTTAAACCGTTGCAATATTATATAGTTTCCTTCACAATCAGTTGATAAATGTGGCAGAGCGAAATCAGGAAGACTTCCATGAAAAGAAGCTATGCGCAGGCTTTTAATTAGATTTTTCTATCTTAAGGACTGCAAAGTCCAGTGACTGGCCGCATAAGATTTTAACATAACCAGTGACATACATCTTGGAAAATAATTATCCACTAACTAAACGTTGGGAGGTCGGAACGATCATCCGCTGAGTATCGTTTACCTGCTGACGCGTTAAGTCAGCTGTCCATGATCTAAAGTAGAGATCCACAATGCGAAGCGACTTTGTGTTCACCACCATTTAATACGACTACCCATTAACACTCAGATTCAGCTAGCTAAAGTCTCGTCTGGTGAGAAGTGTCGCTTTAGCGTTTGATGTAAGTGTGTTGGATCAGCTCCGAATTAGGAAACCGACCTACGGTTAAAATAAACAAGCCTGAGGTAGAAAAACATTCTAAAGTGTAACCCTGGTATTTGGATAAAGGATGCACTACAGTCTGGATTTTACAATACTGACCGTGCTAGATTCAACTGGGGACTTTTTTATATATGGACTGATTCATTAAACCCTACCTAAGCTCAGAAAACTGATCCAAGACCAGCACTTATTCCCTAAACATGGTTATTGTTTCCTACAGCACAGTTAACGTCAGAATCCAGGATTGTTGTGCTGCGTCAGTGGTAGCGGAGGAGGGTTGTCGGGGATATGGCAGCTACTGTTAGAAACAGCAGACTGTTTTGTGCACGTTTTACAAATCCTTCAAAAGGTGTTCTAGTAAAATATGTACTAATTCATCTTGAGACCAGGCTACACATGTATCCTGACAAAAGCAAAAGCAAACTGACTCTTGAGCGAAGCCCTGGGTTTAAGGAGGTGGAGATGCGCATCCTCCCTCTGGACACATTACATTATTACCATTGCTATGGTGATAAACATGGTAAACAAGGGACCACGTCATTGTGTGAGCTTGATTATTTCTTTCTCTCTGTCTCTCTCTCTCTCTCTCTATCTCTCTGTCTCTATCTCTCTCTCTCTATCTCTCTCTCTCTCTGTCTTTCTCTTTCTCTCTCTCTCTCTCTCTCTCTGTTTGTTTAATTTCTCCATCTCTCTCTTGGTGCTTCTCATCTTTTCTTTACGGCATTCGTCCTTCTCGTCCATGGAAACTCCAGGCCTCACAGAAATAAACCCCCCCACTGGGGTGATGAGTGCTGAGCCCATTGTGAGTTCTGTGCTCTCTACGATGAATCTTGTGCAGTGTGACCTTAAAGGCATGGGGGGGGGGCATGTTATGAGTAGGTGAGGAGAGAAACCATTCTGATAGACAAGGCATGGTAAATGGAATGAAGGGGGGAGCTTGCTCCTCCTCCCAGCACCTTTGCATGTATGGATATGCCTAGGAGAAACCTGAAGCTAAAGAGGTGATGTAGTGTGCTGCTGTTTGTGCCGCACCTGGCCTACCTCCAGTCACGATGCAGACAGCAGCGCCTAAGAGGATCCAACAGATGGACAGAGAGAGAGAGTGTGTGTTAGGAAAACGGGAGGTTCTGTCACAAGAACAGGAACAAACAGAAAAGAAGATTAGATCACCCTTCCAGAAAGAAGAAGTGGGCTGTAGTGTTTTCACAAGAAGACAGAAAAATGCCAGAATTTTTTTTTTAAAAAAGACTACTCATGTAGCAAAAGCATACAATGGTGGTTTGTCTGAGAACGGTCAGTCCACTGTGTGAATCTTTAGGAACTCTATCAATAGGCATATTTATAAACCCACCAATAATACAGCAACACATTTTGATCATCCGCGAAAGCAGGTGAAATTCCAGTTCAGCACCTACTCATTCCAGTTCAGCACCTGCTCATTTCAGCTGCAGAACGCCTGACAGGCTCTGAACTGGGACTGGCAAAGAAGTTTTTTCTCTAAGCTCGTATTCAGTTCAGTAGGCAGCCGTATCAGTTATAGCTTAAATTACATTTAATCTGCACATGTCATTAAGGCTCGTGATTTTTATCACTCGTATATTAACATGGGTCTTATGAGGAGCGTCGTAAAGACCACTAGAGCTGAGACCAGGACCACAACAAGACTGAGACAAGATTAAGATTTTTTTTTAAATAAAAAGAAGGAAATTTGTTTGTAATTCATTGTCATTCAATATACGACATATATTAATAAATAATGTTCTATTTCATTATATATATTGGAATATAGCATATCGATATATGCTACATAATATATAGCATAAATGTATTCATTATAGCCTAAAGCATTATAACCACTTGCTGAAGGCTACACTAAAGGCACATAGAGGGCGCTGGTGAGCATCCAGAATGAGAAACATGAATGCCCCTTGGGCCCTCAGTCCTCACATGAATGCACGTATGACCGCAAGTGCACTGTTTGGAACCGTGCCAGAATTGTTGAGTAATTTAAAACAAGACCTTTGGTAATCATTTCAGGTCATTATCAGAACCTTGCAGTCTGTTCCACACTCTTTAAAAACTGGGATGTCCTGAAGACTTGCATACCTTTACCATTACACGTCGCTGATGCAGTCCAGACCCACTTTGTTCTGTATCTGCTATGTAACACTATGTGACATGGTGACACCAGTGTGTGGTTGCTTCAATGGCTAAAAGTATAGAAGCGATCTGTTAAGCACATTGA
Source organism: Tenebrosternarchus preto (assembly GCA_025802075.1). Lineage (NCBI taxonomy): Eukaryota > Metazoa > Chordata > Actinopteri > Gymnotiformes > Apteronotidae > Tenebrosternarchus > Tenebrosternarchus preto. The sequence continues at coordinate 576,885 of JAOYMR010000008.1, forward strand.
TTTCTATATCCTTAAACATGACTATGAGATGGACACTTTCTATTGATATTAAGAAATGTAGACAACAACAACAGCATCTGGAGAAAATATGGTTAACAGCAAATTGTGTAGCTACTATCTTCAAAACTTTACATCCTGCATAGCTAACACTAGCTATCGTCTGCCATTTAGTCTAGTGATAAACTGCACTTCCTTTGATTTTTTTCCAGATGTTTGAGACCCCAGGCTATTAAAATGTGGTTGAAATTTGCATTCAACTGAATGTTTTTCTTTACAGAATTTTTTAATAGAAATGCAGGTTGCTTCACATAACCAAAGTGTATAATTACAGATTTTGCGGATATGGTAATGTGACCCTGCTGGTCTAGAGAACTATTTCTGAATCCACCTCACCCTAAGACCAAGACAAGACCAAGTGATGTTGAAACTGAATCCAGACTCAACACTACCTATAGGCTTTCTACAAAACCATAAACTCTTAGAATGCTACAGTTTCAGTTATAACAAGTTCAACTAAGTTCAGTTGTAAAAGCTTAATTAAAAACATGATTACACAATAACTGCAAAGACACTAAAAAAATAACCCTAATCCTACTCTTTTTGTAGCGTTTCTTGAATATTTGTCAGTGTGTGCGTATGCAAATACATGCGCGCACACACAGAAACCTGGGTCAGGACTACCAGCACTAGCAGGAACGGAACAAGAGGTGCTGTTCACCATGACCACTGCGTTATCTCGGAGCCATCAGCCATATCCATAGCTTGGCACCAAAACTGCCAAATCCCACCCGCCCATGACCGGCTCCAGCATGTTCCTTTCGGCTAATTAACAGCAGTAAGCCGTCGAGCTGGTTGATCACACACTTCGGAGAGATATTGTATACTGGGCTTCAGCAGGCGTGGGACTGGGCTCCACAACAGGACCCAGAACTTTCTATCTCCAGGTGGGCACGATGGAGGATGGTACAGAAGATGGAGGATACTTCTATGTAAATGAGGAGTTCACCATGGCAGGGGTGCAGGATCGATGGGTCTTAATGGGTGAAGTGTACTGGGCTCAGGGCTCTGACTGTGGGACCATAATGCACGAACACAAGGGCCCTTGGCAATATATTGGAATGGATGTAACTTTTCCTGAGTGTAGCGCATTTGGAAACGAGCTTCCGTTTCACGTGTGATGGTGTGGATTTAATTGCTGGTGCTACAAATCCAAGCGTAGAACTAGAATAAGAAGAAACAGCCTCTCTGCAGACAATCATCATGTTTTGTTGTAAAATTCTGCGGCGTAATTTAAGGTCCTCAAGAAAAAGAAAATGACTAACACCGCAGGTAATGTCATTTTGAGATCTTAATCTCGATCAGCTTTAGTAGCACTGCAGGGCGAATTAAAAACAGCCGGAATGTCTTTTGTGAAGAAAAAGCCACTCTAGTTTAGTTTTTCAGTGATGATACCACAGTTGTCCATGGCTCGGAGTGAAAGGAAGCAAATTGGTGCTGCTCTCTGGGTGGGAGGGATGGCATTACCGTGCCTCATGTTAATCACACTAGCCAATCATGGGCATTTGTATGAGGAGAGTTCACACAGTCCTCTGACAACAGTTCAAAAGTTGTGGTGCTTGGTGTCATGTGCTCACCACACCCTCCAGATCTGATAGGTGGGAATTGGCACAACAAGAAAAACAATTTTGACTGCCAAGCTGCAAACCTAGGATCGGTTTCAGAAAGTGCCACAAGGAATAGAATATGTTGCCCTTACAATGAGAGACTTAATGTATGTGGTCCTAAAGGCCTGAGACCACCCTATACTTCACACTGCTGCCTGGTTTTCTCAGATGTGGCTGTGTTCCAGGTTCTGATGAGTGTCTCCCCTGTATTATTGATTCTGTCCTCCAGAGGCATCTATTTTGGAGGTTCCCCTAGCGATGGATTATTCTTTAGGAATGCTGTGAGAAGCGTTTCCATATCTCTTTGGGGACTCCTCAGTGTCTGCCTTTGAACTATAAACTGTCCAGACCTCAGCAGCCTGTGGAAGAGGGAGAGTGGGAGAGCACACTGATTGATGCCCTAAGGCAGAGATGGGCCGAGAGGCCTGGAAGGACCTGCCACTCCGGCGAAGAACCAGTGCTTGAAATAGAGTGGGGCTATTTTTATCTGCTGTACCACAGAAGCTAGACCTTTTTTTGTTCCAGGTAGTTTTATGTCTGCATTTTTACAGCCTTTTCAGCTATCTTACTGCAGTTGTGCTCATTTGTAGGGTTTCAGGAATGGGTAACTGTCTCTCGCTTAACAGTCAGGTTACGTTGCACAGAGGCTTTGTCAGTCACTTTAGCATCAAGGTTAATTGATGCTATCAGGCTTTATAATGCTTTATAATGCTTGCACATAATCCACAATGAATAGTATTTTTGTAATGACCTGGAAATCTATTTTTTCCCCAAAATAGAAGTTCTTTTTGCAGGTGGAGTTAGGTGTGACAGCATGGCAACAGGGTGGAAGGGACAGTCTTACTGAGGCCCGTGGAGCTGGGATTACCCATAAGAACCTAGCTGCACACCTGCACTGTGGTCGAACGGCTACCCAAACTGTCCATTAGCTACCGATGTTTTTGCAAACGTTTGAAAGCCATGTACTATTTCTTTTGAAAGCTATTGCTATCATTCAGAGATTTATAAAACCAAAAGCACTCTTTAAATGTACATTCTCAGCACAGTTTAACAGCAGTGCAGCATATGTTTCAGTGAATGACAAAAGTTTTCATAGTAAAGCCCAAAGTGTGACCAGTGTCACCAGTCCGTAACTTCTGTTAGCCGATGATGCAATCAAACGATCTGAGCAAAAAGCTGGGCCATGACCTGATTGGTAGTCGGCAGCAGATGATGTTGCCATGGAGATTGATCAGCCTGAGTGCTGTAGCGGCTGTGTCTGTCGGGATAGCACCAGGCGTCCTGCTGTGTATGATGCTAATTATTCATCGTTGAACACAGTGATCTCCCAAAGCGAGCTATTTTTACCCCAACAGGATCAGCAAAGATTTAGCCACTTTAACCCTGCGGTGCACCTGCAAAAACATCCAGGTTGTTTAAAGTTGACCAGTGTTCCCCTGTAGTTGGGCTGGAAACAGACCATAGTTAAGAACACTGTTCCAAATGTATGTCAGGTATGAGGTCATAATGCCCCAGTTACATTTTTCTTCGTCATATTTTCATTAAAACTTCTTATTGCTCAGCTACTGGGCAAAGTAAGAACAAAAAACAAACATTTCTGCTTTCCTTTCCGGACACATGACCCTCATGTTCTCCCGGTCCCCAGGAACAGGAGATGTAGTGGCCATCATGATCCCAGAGCCAAAGGGGCGGGAGATCGCCGCCCTGCTGGAGAAGAATGTGACGGTGACCATGCACATCACTATAGGTACGCGCAACCTGCAGAAGTACGTGAGCCGCACGTCTGTGGTCTTCGTCTCAATCTCCTTCATCGTCCTCATGATCATCTCTCTGGCCTGGCTCGTCTTCTATTATATCCAGCGGTTCCGCTACGCCAATGCACGAGATCGCAACCAGGTACACTCACTCTATGTGGACTAGAGGGAGGGAATTGTTGGGGCAGTTGTTTACTGTGCATGTGTTGACTCTCCTAACTGCTCCAGTACATTTAATTAGTTGTTGTTGGATTAAATTGATATTTATTTTTATAAACTTTACTTCATTCTGTGATTTCCTTTACAACTGTTGAAGAGAGCTCTGGTTATCGTAAACAGTAGCTTGGAAGGTGGTTGCTAGAAAATGTAGTTATACTAAAAACTATAGCTTTAGGGATTATTAGCACAGTTATAGCTGCTATTAGCACAGTTTAGATGCTTTTCCTCTTGGACATGTGAGCAGTAGGTGTCAATAACTGGTTTTCCTCACTGGGAAAAGAAAGACTATTATGCTTTTTCACATTTACACATTTTTTTTTACCTGAACAGTAGCTAGGTGTTTAGGTCCTGTTTCATTTGTTATAACTATGCCTTTTGTGTGTGCCACTCACCGTAGGACATGCAGTCTCTCCATAACCTTCCTGTTTCTCACTGCCTGCTTGCCTTCCCTGGGGTTTATGTATGGAAGAAGCTATCTCACCAGACAAGGGTTGTAAACCCAGTGTTGTAAAAATAGCCTACAACTGTAAAACATCACTGTGCCCTCCTGTATAAACACTAATAATATAATGAGCTAACAGAACATGTAGATGAAAGTCTCTGGTTATAAAGGCATGGCATTAAAACTAGACAGGAATACTCAATGAAAACTTCACCTGATGCTGTCTCGGAGCTGGATAATATTGAGTGTCTGTTTTGGAAATTGCAGAGAATGTCAAATAATGCTTTCAAAGATGCACTGTCTGTGTTACATTTCACTAGAATCAATATTGTGTTGAGATATGAAACCAAAAGCCCAATCAGAGAAACCAAAGCCTTAGTGAACAACTGCAGTCAGAAATGGCTGAAAATAACTGTTGGTTGGGGTAGGTTTTAAGAGGAAATATCTTGACTTTTGAAGCCAGAAGATTTCTAACCTTAAGGTTTCTTTCCTCTGCTAGCAGACCAGCAACAAAATTCTAAACGGCTATGTGTAAGACAATTGGAAATATCTGAATTATCATGGCATCCTATTTATTCAGTATATAAAAATGAATGCAGCCTGCTAGGTTTCCTGTTCACTACGCTGGAAAATACTCCTTTGTACCAATTCTTTGTAGCACTTTCTTGCAGAAATATCTTATCAGCAAGGAATTTATTGGTAGGATCATGACAAATATATAGCAACTGAAATTTTGAGGTGTCCTTGTCAAACAAAAAAAACACACCCAGCTTAGAGTGGTCAATCAAGAATGCCACTGGAGCATGGCGGCTCACAGACGCCTATCTTGAAGACAAAAACACTTTGACAAGATAACAGCACTGATGGCTGATTCCTCTGGCATTTACAACGAAGTGAAACATAAACTTCAGTGGTTTCCGGGTGCAAATATGGAAAAACGTTTTTGGTCAGTGTTATTAGCTCTAGGGCTCAGGCTTTAGAGCTTTCACCATTGACAGCCAACAACACACATAGACTAGATTACCTCAGGATCTTCACAACAGCATTTATGTTGCCTTCAAGGTCTGAGAATACAGATTTCAGAAATGTCATTTCAGTAATTATCCAGTCCATTTACAATGATTTTCTTTACTTGAAAACAGAACTAAAAACATGAAAAGATGAAGAAGCATATATTGGTTATCTCAGTGGCAAACACCACAAAGTCCATCTTAAAAAACACACCCATGCCAAGGAAAGTCTTCTGTTTCAGCAAGAAAATCTCACATTTTCCCCAGAATAAGATAAAGTAACCTGAGTGAGAAAGACCATCAGCTGAGGTCATTTTTAGATCTAAGCAATTACAGCCAAACATAAATACATGCTTACACAAAACAAGCCCAAATTTAGGGCCTACATGTAAATCTACGACCAAAGAGACAATTTCAGTTTCATTGATTATGTGCAATTGAGTTGTGTACTGCAGTGTACTCTGCAATAAGACTCTTTCCTATTCTAATACTGGACCTAAAGCTAATTATTTGTGTAGTCACGCATTGTATGCCATAGGGAAAAGTTATAGCAAGAGAATGGAGAATCTGGTTTGTGTTCCTGGAAATACCAAAAGTCAGCAATGACCTTTGACCTGAAAAGGTACTGAGGCTGATGGACCATGAGTATGAGGAAGTTGCAGTCACGCTGGAAGTCTGTGCAAGAAATTCCACTGCAAAATGCTGACCTAATCAATCCTGTTTACTGACTGCTCAACAGTTAAAAACAGGGTAAGACAGTGTGACAGGGGTAAGTCAGTGACAATGGAAACAGATGTCCTAGCCAAAGGACAGATGCTGGCTGGCACTTCAGCCCGACAAGCAGAACTGAAACCTTACGAGCAATGCAAAGTAAACATCTATGGCTTTGGTAATGTCCTTGACACCAGGCAGCTATGAAAAGCTGTGGTACTCTGGTGAAGAATGTACAGTTAATCAAAGAACCGAAGAGAACTGAAGATAAACTACTCACAAAAGAGGACTCATAGCATACCTAGTAAATAACAAATGTCACTGCAAAGAAAGCTTCCCAGAGAGAATGGTAGATGTAGTATTGACAGTGAAAACAATGACGATGGTCTCACAACTCATGTTCAAGCCACACTTCTCAAACCTGAGGCAAGAAAGAGAGGCATAATGTATCTCGTAATGTATTTCATAATGTATCTCAGGCATCAAACAGATGCAGCATGATGCTCCAAAAAGGAAAATTTGGAGCTAGATGAAAAAATGGACCACAGTTTCACAAAGATGACATTTGGTGATGAGAAGCAATTGGTGGAGTGTTTGAGTGTTTGAGTGTTTATTACCATTATGTTTGAGTGTTTATTACCATTATGTAACCACACAATCCTAGAATCCAACATTTCACATTTAGGTCACATCTTGTCAAATGCAAATTGGCTAAGATTAGACCTTCATGGCATTTGGACTAATTAGCAATGAATTCTGAACTTCAAAAATATGTATCAGTTTTATGATGACACCGTGAGTGTTTCTCTTTGCAGCAACAGAGCAGCATTAGATTATCTGCTCTAACTGCCACTGAACAACGGGCCGACATACAATTTAATGAAGACTTTATATGAAAAAACTATGCTTACCTTGTCCAAAACATTCATTCTGCTCAGGACGGGTGGATTAACTGGATAGTTCTGTAGGAACATTAGTGGTAGAATGTCTTTGTTTTTAATGTAATATCACTGGTTCTGGTGGTTGAGATGATGCAACACCTTTTCTGTATCACATGTTCCAAATGTCAGGCGTCAGACAAGCATCTTCAGCCGTGATGCGATGTGTCAAGAATTCTCTTAAACAAATTCTAATTTGAATTGGACACTCTAAACAAACAGCTGTCTCCCAGCACTCCCATTCATACTTTCATGTATTTAATTTTATGTCTTCATTATTTTTAGAAAAAGCTTGTTTCAACTGATTTCTCAAGTGGTTAGATGTTAATGTGAACTAATTTTAATCATGCATATTTTCTTATTTACATTTTTATATATTTTCATTTACAAGATTATTCATTATTTACTCATCTAGGTTATCACATGAGAAGTTCTTTCTCCTATTATTCTGTTGATCATTATCTTTTGACTACAGGAGGATTGTTAGACTATTAGATTGTTTATTATTATTAGATTGTAGTATATTACCTGTTTTTATAAGCTATATATCTTTTTGTATGTTTCTTTCTTGTAATTATGTGACTCCTTGTAGAACAAACATGTTTTTCCATTGCTGGGTGACACTAATATAACACTAGACTTGGTACCAGATAAGCAGGAAAAAACTTTAGCAGCACAATATTGTACTTTTCCAGTACTGGAGTTGGACACACATGCTTGTATAGATGCCACATGATTCCCAGCACTGCAGCTGGACATTAATGCTGACTCTTCTGTTTTGTTTCGTTTTTTCTTCTTCAGAGGCGCCTGGGAGACGCTGCTAAGAAAGCCCTGAGCAAGCTGCAAGTGAGGACCATTCGCAAGGGGGACAAGGTTACCTGTTCATCACCTCTCATCATCACATCTCCCCTCCCGCTGTTCAAGCTGCCAGTTGTTCTGACGCTTTGATTGAGGCTGAAGCTTCCCTTCATCTGCAGTCACACAGCCTTGTTTAAACAAATGTAGGGCATGAAAAAGACTGTGAAAGAAAGGGACATTTAGATAATCTAAGGGAAAGGTAGAATTACCGCCAACACTGTATCTTAAGCATAAGTAGTTCCACACAGTATATTGTTAAAAGAGGCTCCATGCATCTCCTGTCATGTTTTCTGGGTTGTCTTGTGTGAATGTGAGCAGCCCCTTCATAAGAATGTTGGTGCTACCTGTGTGTGGTTTGTTCTCTTTAGACATGCCTCATGCCTTTTAATGTAGGGAAACCTACATTAGCGACAAGACACACACACGCACTCACGCGCACATAGACACACAAATAAACTCACAGCAGTTCCTGTGGCTCCTGTTTCTAGGAAACGGAGTCTGATTTTGACAACTGTGCGGTGTGCATTGAAGGCTACAAGCCCAACGATGTTGTAAGGATATTGCCCTGCCGGTAAGCTTAAGCCTTGCTATCTCAAAGAAACAAGCATGTCAGAATTATCCTGGGTTATTTACTCATCTTTTCTGATATATAGCATATTTAAAAGAAGGTTTTGGTAATATTTTCAGTAATGTAAACATACTGGCAGTATTAATGTGATTAATTATTTGTTTTTCTATATTTTTGTTGCCTGCATATATACTTTACACTCACTTTATTAGAAGCATTAATTAATTCAGAACATCTTGTACTGTACTGTTTAGAGACTAAAGCACATTTATTGCTATGAAGAAGTTGTGCCAGTCATGTTGAGAGTCTTTATTGTGACCATCAGTGGATTGCTAATGGCTGGCTGGTTTGGAGTGTTAGACTCCACTCTCAGTCCAGCTGTGACTTTGACACATTTTCTAATTTCCAGCAATGCTGCACAATGTCAGTGCCACTGCAGGGTTGAGAATTTTCTGCCACTCAAATAATATCTGTTTAGCACCGGTCCTGTGAACAGAATCAGACCAGTGAAGAACAGGGTAGAGGCTGGCTGACAGCTTTGCTATGCCAACAGATGGATTATTTCAGTTATTTTCATTGAAAAAAAATGTCTGCAAAATTCACATTAAACAGTGAAGGTAGATTGTAGGTGGTTTAATATAGTCAGTGGTAAGTATTAAGAACAGTGGTACTCTGACCCCCATTCTAGGGTTTCTGCTTCCACTTGGGGACCTCTGGTTTTAACAGGTTTTTTTATTTAATAATTCATTTTGAAGATAAATATTACTGCTTGTGGAACGAAGCAAGGCCACTCAATATAGGTAGAGAGCCGTGTAAGCAGGGAACCCATGGCTTCACTCCAGCCACTCATACGAACTCTGCTGTTTTTGTCAGTCACATCTTCCATAAGAACTGCGTGGACCCGTGGCTGCAGGACCACAGGACCTGCCCCATGTGCAAGATGAACATCCTCAAGGCTCTCGGCTTCCCTGTAAGACCGGGCCTTTCGTGGTTACCTACGTGGTTCTTTCTATGACTTCTGCAACCCCCTGGACATATGCTAAAGCGTTTAATCGGATTCTACTGGAAGTAGTACAGCCACACAATCGATCGATATTGGGTTCAGTCGATTCTCCCGCAAAAAATTATTGTGTATTGAGCTTGTAGTTTTTAGCTCCTGGTGACATTTAGGCATGCAATTATGTCTCTGGCAGGAACAGGTCATTCTGCCGCCTGCAGTGTTGCATTATCACTTCTGAGATTTCACCGCGCAACTGTTTGCAACCGTATGAGATAGCAAAGCTGAGTTTAGGGATTTCAGTCGATCACTGTGATGTACGAGTTTACTTGCTGGTTAGGATTTGTGTACTAACCAGCCTGACAGGCAGGTAGGAACGCATGACTGTAATGTGAATGTTTCAGAAAGAGAGTGTAAGCATATTTAATATAAGGTTTTTGGATTGCAGGAATGTTTTCTGAGCAGATTGTGTGAGAGAGGAGGTGAGCGAGTAAAGACAGTTATTGTTAATATGGAAGGCTTCCCCCTGTTCTGGCCCTGGATGGCTGAGTCTATCCAGAATCGTTCTGCAATGAGTTTGTCAGAACCAGATGTGTAAAAGCTGAGGTTCAGAAAGTTCATAAAAATGGTCCTGTCATAGTTTTGCTATGTTTTGGGATCATGATCTAGAACTAGAGCCCATTTACTAATGAGAAAAATTCATAGTTCAAAGCTTTGATGGGTTTCGTACATAAAATACAGACTAGAAAACATTTATCTGCATGAATTTTCTTAAATCATTTTAATGCCACCATGGTAACAGTGTTATTGTTTGACGGTTTAGCCTCTTTCTCGTGATTTTCTTTTTCTGTGGTGTGTCTATGGCTTATTGTTCTTAGTTTGTTCTTGATGTGCTGTCCAGGGTCAACTAGATGAGGACGTGTTTCCATTTTTATTCTTGGTTCCTCTTGATGTTTCTTCCTCATACTTGGGGGAGGGGGGTTGGGGTCCCTCGTTACTGTCACCTTTAGCGTGCTCAGTGGGGCTTGGATCTGGACAAAGTTGTAAAGTTGCCCGTTTGTTTGTTTAAACAAAATATAAATGCATTTAACTTGTCCGTCCCTCCTCCTTGCCGTGACTGGTGTGGTGTAATGGCCCCAGTACGTTTGCAGCAGTCCAGGTGCTCAGTAGCGATTAGCTGCATTAGCTATCTGAATAAACACTGACCAAGAGAAATACAAGTGGAAACACTGTCTGCACGACATGAACATTTTTTACAACTAACTATTACGACTACCCCACTATTAAAAGCGTGCGTTTGGCCTTTCCTCGCAGCCGAACGCAGACTGCTCTGATGACCACCCTCCCGACTATGAGCTGTCGATGGGTGGCCCTCCTGCCAACGCCGTGGCGGGCGCCAACGACTTGGCCACGGGCGAGAGTTCTGCAGTTCTCGACTCCACTGCCAGGACGGTAGGCCTGCCTCACGTCCACCCCGAGCCCGACTCCCTCACACAGCTTGCAGAAGGACGCTTCATTGCCAGCAGTGAGTACCCATCCGCTCACAAACACCCAATAGCACCGCTACCTCCGTTAGCAACACTTTCGCATTTATGTTGAATACATATACGGGGGGGGTCTCTAAAACTCCTCACTTCGAGGTTATTTGGCTACTTTTAACTTTACTTTTTTACTTAAAAACTCCGCCTAACTCTGCTTGGTTGCACTAATTAAGGACACGCCAGCAACAAAGATTAAACCAATAGCCAAACCGTTGAACGTATGTATTAAAGTGCCCCTTCGCTTTAGGGATAACAGGTGATGTGGACAGGCCTTTGGGTTGAAGAATAACCACTCGTTCACTCACCCCACACAAATCACAAACACCTTCTGCTAGCTTACATGCTTAAGCACAGTTTGTTCAAATAGCCGTTTGTAACCTTCAGCCAGCTGGCGCATATCTACATCACAAGCGTCACACTTCACCCCAGATCACCCCGCGACTGCTTAGCTCGACCGAAAGAAGAAACGTTTTCAGGTTCAGTCCATCAGCTCTGCTCGCCCTGCTAGCGATGGCGATGTTGACGCGGCCCGCTCTGCAGCGTGTTTACATTGGCCTGGATTGCTTCCTGGATTCCGGATTAAGCTGGTTAGACTTGCGCGGTTATAATGTTTGAGCGCACACACTGTGCCACAGAGAGCGTGAATAGCATCTTTGTACCCACTGCTTCAGACTCTTCGAAGGACACTGCAGCGAGCTTTATCTATACCTCTGTGAAGCGTGTCTGGAAGCAAGTTCATTCCATAGGCCTCAGAGAACACAGTGTTTCAACCAGTGGGGTTTTAAATGCCTCCTGTTGGGTGCCTGTTTTCTTTCTAGCCCTGGCATATATCAATGAAGAAGTCGTGCTTTAATGGCACAGAGTGAAAATGCACTGTGGGGTTGAAACTAAGTACTTGCAGAAGTTACCCTTTGAAGCCAACATGTAGCCAACATGAGTTTTTGGAGAAATGGTGAATAGATGGGTGGAGAGATTAAAGTGTTGACAAAAAATTTAAGAAGGCAGTAGCAACCCATTTGTTCCCTTTCCCTCATGTACTAAGAGCATTTTGAAAACTAAATTTTCATTCTGTTTTATAATTGGGTTACTGGTGATGTATGTCTCTGTGGCATCCAGATTCCATAGCTCTGTGTGTGTGTGTGTGTGTGTGTGTGTGTGTGTGTGCACACTCCAAGGAGAGCAATGTAGCAAGAGACAGCTGGGGTTGTTTAAGCATTTGGATGGATATGTTTTGTAAGAGATTTTAAAAATAACATTTCCTCCATTAAATTCCTTTCTAGTGATTTTGCTATGGCAGTTTGCATTTTGCAGTGCAAAGTCTACTGCAGCTCGTACTGGCCATAATGTGGTGTTTCTCAAACTCTTATCCTTCATTTGAGCCCTGAGCTCTCAACTCAACAACCTGTTTGTCTTGCAGGCCAGCCTTGGTAGCTTGTATGTAGAGTTTCAGCTTTTATGAGAAACCAGTTTCATGAGACTGTACCTTGGCTGCTGGTATCAATATTACCATATTGTCATCTTTATAGTTGTTGGTAAGAAGATGAGGACTTTCAGCTGTTCTCCCAGAGCACTTTCGTGGAACTGGTCTGTGCAACAGATGTTTCTGCTACTTTTAATGTATTTTTACTTGAAATTCCCAGTGAAAATTGAATATTTTAAAAGCTAATTTCATTCAGAAACTGCTATTGCAGAAAATGATACTTTTGCCTCAGTGAAAAACCTGCAAACCTCTGTGGATTCGACATTTTCAGTGTAATATTGAGTGTTGCTTTAGCTCACGATTGACCTCTAGTGGCTGACATCAGCATGGACAAGCTTGTTTTGGACATGAATGTTCATGCTATGTTTTTGTTTTCTGAGAGTGTGGAAGGTTGATTTTAGCTGTTGCTTTGATGTGGTCCGTTTCAGTCTTGGCCTTTATCGTTTTGGAATCTAGGTCATCTGTAGCTTAAACAGATGCTCTGTTTATCTTTTGTACAGTGGTTGTAGATCACACTAACACCTGCTTCTTTTGTGGTGCTAGTGAACAAGTCGGCTTAAACTCGTTTTTCAGCTTTATCCAAGTGAGTGTCAGTTCTGTTGTCAGATTCACCCAGAGCTGTTTTAATGCACCAAAGCTTAACAAAACTGGAAACCTTACAGATTCTCAGCACTACTTTGAACTGATGTAATGCGCGTTTTATGCACACGTAAACTATCTTAAATCCTTTTTACACTTTGGTTATACAAAAAGAAGAGTGAGAATAATATCAAAGTGTTAAAGGAGCTTTTAAAAAATGTTCGTTCTGCTTTGGGGACTTTTATACTGAGATCCAGCTGGTCCAGAATTCTCTTCTCTTTTGTAAAAGAAGAGAAACTTCTCTTCATAAAAAAATAACTCGACATGCTGAAGGACGTGACAGTTTGGCCGTTGTAAGTTTCCCAGCGTCTCAGTGTGTGCCTTTGATGAGAGCCCTTCCATTTCCTGCTGTTCTCTGGGTTCCACAAGTATTGTTTGTGTTCCAAGATTTTAGGTCATGTAGGAAATGTAGGTCAGATAACGTTTCTGGCACAGGCAGGAACGGATGTGGACACGGCAAAGTGTAGCCTGACCTCATTCTCCATTCTATGTTCGCTCTGACGAGACCCTGCTATCATTAAATTCATATTACCACTGTGGTCTAATTTAGAATGAATATCAAATTTGAATTTAACGCTATTTCTGATTCGTTCGGGGTAGGGTGAGACACGATAAAATTGCATTCAGATGGTTCAATGAAAAATTGAATGTGCATAAATTTTCCGCTTGTCTCGAATGTAGTTGATCAGCAAAGTTTTTTGGTGTTTATTCTTTAGGTCTGTCTACCAATAACAATGAGGCATGTGCACTTTGATGATGATATCCAAACAGTGTACTTCAGTCATCACCTCTTTGAGTTTATCATATGAATGCCTCAGTACAGTAATATAAAAAAAAAAATGCTTGTGTGGTTTCTGACACTGTTTAGGTCAATGTACGTGGCAATGTTATCTATAACAGAGGCTAATGTACCCAACGTAGTTAGCATTCATCAAACTAGCAGCCTACACCTGATCTCAGAAGACGGTCGAGTTGTTAAATAATCCCAAATACAGTTGCTTATGTGGTTTCTGAGACCATTATATGCAATCGTCTACCTAAATGTACAAGTACAAGCAAAACACTACAATTTTATAGAGCACATTTTATAGATAACAACCTGTTATTGCTGTATTTGAAATGCCAGAAACAAGCCTGTTTGCTGTTACATAAAAACTATCCATTTTTAGGCAAGTGTGTGATTTTGGCATGGACTTTGCACGATGCTAATTGGTGAGATGTAAATTTCCGTTACTTGCCAGACTCATTAGCACAAGTGCAAGACTTAAGAAGCCTAACTTGGGTGCCAAACATGTTATGGACATCAGCTCTGTTAGAGGAAAATGATGTGCATTTGGTTTTTCATCCAAAGTATTGTTATAAGTTGTTGTTGAAACCTCATATATTATGTCATCAGTAAGTGGTATTAACTATTGAAAATCATTTTAGCCAGTGACTGGCTGTGTGTACATCTGGCCTGTTTTATGCCTGGTGGATATACAACCATTTACTATCTGACTGCATTTGGTTTCTGACCAGGTTGTATCTTTCTGTTATTGTATTTTGCCTCATCCAGGTGAGCACCAGCCTCCTCTGAGCAGTGACACAGACACCTCACTCATCCTGCCAGCGGAAGTGGCCCTGTCAGACATCGAACTCTCTGCTGAAGCTGAACAGGAGGAGGCCAAGTCCTGAGACTGTGAGAGGCTCCCTGCTCCAGAATCAGACTTCTAGGAGAGTTCTTACGGAGCCCCAGCAAGGACCAGGACCCTGATGGCATAAATAGATAGAAAAAGAACAAAAGCAATATGGCATCACAGATGTGCAATCACCTTTAGTGTCTCCCATGGCCTCATCAGTCCATGAGTGAGGGTATCTTCACCAAAAAACAATTCCTGCTTTTCTTGCTGTCTTTGGCCAGGTTGGTCTCATCTTGTCTCCTTCTCTAGTGTTTTTTTTATTATCAGACCTGCAAAAGCACGTGGCCTGTTTTCCATTATCAGACCTGCAAAAGCCCATGGTCTGGCAAAAACCTGTTTTCTGGATACTTATATATCACATCAATTCTTCTGACTTTTCCTTGTGGGATCACTGCCAACACATGCAAATATAATAATAAAAAAACTATATATATATATATTACACAAATATATATAGATAGATGTGAACAGCCTACTGCATTTACTGTAAGTGTGAAAAGCAGTGCCGGTCTGTCGGTATAGACGGACTCCACCCACCCACTCATAATGCAGTCCTGTGTTGTGGCTCAGTGCTTTTTGGAGCTGTCATCCGTGCTCATTGTATGCGCATCTATGGAATTTGGCGGCACCAGACAGAGCTTGTGCTGTGGTGTCAGGACCCCCTGTTTAGCGCTGAGCTGAGAAGGGCACTTAAGAACACTAGCATCTCAGATGAGCTTGTGTCTGAATGCTTCAGCATCTAGACCCTGTGACAATCAGTCACCGTTTATACATGGAAAAGAGGACGAAAAGTTACATCAAATTATGTTTTACTTCTCTTGTTGTTGTTGTTGTTGTTCTTATGTTGGCAATATGACTTTGGTTTCAGTTTAAAGTAGGACTAAGACAAGGTTGCTAAAAGCTCAAATTAACACTACCTGAAAACCAACCAGCTTGATTGCAAACACGTGAGCGTTCTTCCCAGGGTTCTTCCCGTCTGGGCTGTCCCTTGCAGAGCTGATGGAGGGTCTGTGTCTTCAGAAGTACTTCCTGAACTAGCGATGGTGAATGTTGTGAGAGTTGGTCCTAGCGTGTGGTCTTTTTCAGGGCTTTTCTCAGTGCCTGAGTACTGTGTTCAGCTTTTAGTGAGAGCAGCGTAGTTTCCTTCTGAAACATCCGCATCAAAAGAATCAGTGGAGCTGGTAGGAATCGCCACGTCCCCCCTTGTCCTTCCAGAGGTCAGATTAAGGCACTTTGCCAAGCATATGACTGCATTTGTACACTTTGCCCAAGTTACTTTTTTGATATGTAAGAATGTCGGTGAGTTGGTTGTTTAGAATGAATGTATGGTGTGAATGCATCAGAACTTGATAGGGTTAAAAAAAAAAAAAAACAATGGCACAAAATTGCAAATCACTTTATAATTGCACATTAAATATAGGAGAGTGAAAGTCTAATGAAGGACTGTTTATTTTAATATCAAAGTTTATTTTTCTAAAAAAAAAAAAAATAAAGATAATCAAACAAAACACCAAACCCTGTTTACAGTCAGTAAGAAATTTGGTTGACACAGATAAATGAAGCCTTTTCTGTTTGGATTTCTTTTTGTCTTAATTGTCGTTCTCTTTCCCAACAACGTTTCTTAGGTACGTTAAATAACGTTTCTCTCTGACCTATAAGCATCTCTGAGAATAAGCACAGGTATATAATATTTATTATTCCTGATCGACAGTGGAAGGTGTTTGATTGCACATACTGATGTTTTGCAACACTAAACCAAAGCGAGTGTGGTGCATCTCACCCTTGTCTGAGCCTTTGTGTGTTTATCTGTGCTTTTCCACATTCTCTGTGTACTTTTTAGTGTAAATGTGTATAAGATGGACCATGTATTTATTTTATATTCATCATTTCACTCCAGAAGTGCTGAGGAGGCCAGGGAGTTATTATGTGTGTGTGTGGGAGGGTGTGAATGAGGGAGAGAGAGTGTGTTGAGTGTCTTCAGCAGTCAGTCAATAAGCACAAACTACTGTGATGTGTCCTAAGAGATCTATATTGTTTAGTCCATATTGATTTTGCCCTTACTTTAGTTCACTCTTTGTTTTATATAAAACCAGCTGTTGGGAGACAGTTCATCCAAATGTGATATTCTGTGATTGTTCTTCTGTTCGTTTGTGTGGTGCTAGTTCAGTCGTTTATGTTAGCTAACGAGTAATTAGATAAAAGTGACACCAAAAAAAAATCTATTTTTTTAAAAAGTGTAGTTTAGGTTTAGTACCACTCTCTCGCCTGGATTAATAAAAGTCAGTAAGGATTTGACACTGAGAAGCATCTAGAATAAACCAGTGCTGAATGTGTGTCGTACACAGTGGAGTCGATGTGAAGTGGATCTGATGGACACGCCCCTTGCATACACTTGTGTTACATTTTTTTTTTGTTATTTTGTTTCGTTGCTGGTTTTGGTGCATCCGAGGGCCTGTTATGTCCAGACTACGTTTCCCACAAGGTTTTGGTATTCCCCAAACCATAATTCGCATAAGTCACTGAACCAGAAGATTTTACACTAAGATGTGTTACATTGGCCTTCAGCACAAAAACACTTTGCATAGTAAGCGGCCTAACATTTGCATGGGACGAGGACAGAAAGGATCTCGGCGTGAATGAACGAAAGCGGAAGGTTTTTGTCTGGAGTGTGCCATCTTGTCTGAAGTGTGCCGATGCCCTGCTTTCCGTGGCCCCCATCCTGCCTGTCGTCTCTCGAGGGCTTTTACCAGCCGTGGGTGTGCTGAGCCTCCACACCTGGACTGTAGCACTTGGACTGTGGCAGCACTCTCCTTTAAATCATGTTCAAAATGCCATATTTGAACCCTTTTGTCAAGTCAAGACTCCTCAATTTGATCCAGTTGTACTTGCCTTCTTACAAAGCACTTATCTGGAGAGGCACATGGAACACACACGTTGTTCTGAAGAGCTCATCAGGGTGGCTGCTAATACGATAGCACATGTTGTACTAGGGCTGTAAAGTTCAAAGGGCACGTGTTAAGATGGCCAAATGGTAGATTAAAAAAAAAAAAAAGTCCTAATTTATTCCCCTTAAATGCCCATGGTGTGGGTATAGAGACTGGTGTGGGAGGATAGTCAATAGCATCCAGCAGAGTTACACAGTATTGCTATTTTGTTATACAGTGCACAATGTAAATATATTCAGCTGTCTTAGCAGTTCCAGTACAATGTTGCACGTGTTTGAGTCTATGATTGCAAGGTACAATAAATTTTATTGCAAGTTTTTCCAACCCACTGTGTTGTGTCTTGGATCTAATGTGGGTGAGAATCATGTCTTCTGGTCAATAATATGTTTGCAGTGGTCACTGGAAAGAGCAGGCCTTAATCCTTTCACATGAACATTACTGTGTATGGTGTAAAACCTGATCAATTGTGCAGTCTAGCTAATATGTTTTATTGTTTTTATTAGATCCCTCTGTTCAGGCCATGCTGTTGTGTCCTGGTAACAGCTGACACACAGATGAAGGTCTAACACTACATAACATCTCACTGGTGAACTTTTTTATTTTGCTACAATGTCATTACTTTTGAAAGGCTGTACAGGGGTAAATTCAGTACAGGTAAAAACATAATTCTTGCGTTTGCATATTTCAAAGTAGGTCCTGCAGCAGAGGTTCAGAGGCAAGCAGGTGCCCCGTCTCTTCCTCCAGCAGGATTTGTAGAGGACTCCATAGCGAGGCCTTTGGGCCAGTTTAGATTGCTATGCATTGCAGAAGTGATAACACTTGCAGTATATTAACACAAACCTTTTCAACTCATTGATGCAGCACAGCTGAAGGCTGGCATGTACATTCCTGGGCAAAAAGAAGACCAAACCCAAAACTTAATATTAAAATATTAAAAACTGCCAACAACACTGCCTGATCATCAGATCTTCCTATAGAAACCAGAAACCTTCCTTTAGTTCACACTTAGGGGACTTGAAAATATGTGTTCACAGTTTCTTTGATCCATGCAAGCACAACCAGAGCATCACCCTTACATGAAATCCATACAGTGAGAAAACTGCACCTGCATTAACAGCACTGCAAGTCTCACTCACTCTGACTGATGTATTTTTCCATAGGAGCTGAATGCTCTAACCAGACCTGAAGACAGTGATCTAAGCACAAATGTTTGGCATATTTGATGATCGGTAATAACAGTGCATTCAAGCCTATGCAAAGCCTACTGACTTTAACAGTGTTGATTTATACTGATCAGCAGAACAGGGACAAGTTTCCCAGAAACATGTACTATAAAGATCATCATTAAAATGAATGTCACATTGAACACTTGCTCAGGATGATCTCAAACGGTTATGTTTTTTGAAATAGGGCCCTTGAGCTACCACTTTTTTACCACTAGAGGGCAATGATGATCTATACTAATGTGCAAAGGTAGTTGAATAAGGATTTTTGCATTTTCTTACATCACTGTTATAAGCCATAACTTGACGAAACTAAATCGAATATCTTACAGGTGTTTCATAATCTTGATTTCTGTAGTAGATGCACAATTCTCAGTGGTTTGATTGATGTCAGTGTCCACACCATAGGATGCTGGATTTAGCTGTGCTTCACAATATACTGTCAGTGTCAGCATTTGCTTCTTTCAGCTGGAATGGGGAGTGTGCATACTCAACATAATGAACTGTGATAGACCATGGAGACTGCTGGGGATTTAGGAATGGTGGGTCTCATAAATCACTATACCAGTCCCAGCCTCTCTCTCTCTCTCTCTCTCTCTCTCACACACACACACACACACACACACACACACACACTCTCTCTCTCTCTCTCTCTCCCTCACTCTCACTTTCTTTCTTTCTTTCTTTCTTTCTTTCTCTTTGTCTCTCGTTGATGGTGCAGTCCTGATGGTGTGGAAGGGAAAAGAGCATTTTATGGGCCGCTTGGAAACCGAGTACCTTGCCTGTTGTCTCCAGTGTCTGTGTAGTAAAAGGAAACTGGTGTGCTAAAATTAGCCTCTGGAAAATGCAGAGAGAGAGAGACAGAGAGAGAGAGAGAAGAGAAAGAGCCCAAACATGCTTTTGACTGCAGCTCTAGAATTTTCCCCTTACCCACATCACACACACATATGGATTTGCAACAATCTGAATCTCACTGTTCCTGACCAGCACAGACCTGCAGTAGTTGCCCTAACAATTGATCAACTACACACCAAGCCTCCCATCTCTGCTGTCATATCCACTGTGTTCTGTGTGAATTATGGGACATGTTTTTGGACCAAAACAATATTCCAATCAGAACTGCCCTATATGACCAAAGGTAAGGTGGTCAAAAGAGCATTTCAGAGACACTGATGAAGTTCTGCTTGCAATCAACATTACAATTCATGCTAAAGGTGTTCAGTAGGGTTGAGGTCGGGTCTGGAGCCCTTAATAAAAGTCCGTCCTTATATGGTTATATTCTGTAAAATAAATGTTGACAAAATTGGACATTTGGCCTCTGACGAAGGTGCCTGAGTGTCTGGTGCCTTGTCGGAGTGGTAGATGATGTTTGTGTTTATGTTGGTTTACTGGTGGTTCAGTGCAGATCTAGAGTATGTTACCACTAAAGAACAGGTTCAAAGTTGATAAATATCTACTGTTACTCAAAAATGTTTCAACAAGCTAAATGTAAACACACAAAAAAAGAGAAAGTGACAGTTTCCCACTTTTAAAAGTGCTTTTTTAGCACTTAAATGACAGTATTGTCCATCTCCACACATAGTCTCCTTCAGATCAATATTATCCATGTGCACTTAATCCACACATAACCTCCAGCTTTAGATCAATATGAAGGCTGTATTCTTTGGACTCGATGCTGAGGCTTGTGCTCTGTACACCAGCCTGCTCCCTAGTTTCAGTCTAAATGTGATGAATTTGAAGTTCAACCCTTAGGTTCCACCATAGGATAGGATAGGCAGTGCAATGCAAAGCATCTTAGAAAATATTAATTATGTATAATAACTAACGGTTCTCTACTGCCACCCCACTCGTGCTGTACTGTCTCACTCAGGGGTTGTAATTGTGGTTGTAAAAGTCTAGGCCTTTATACCCTTTTGTACTTCAGCACATTGATATATATATTTCTTCTTTTCCTCCTCTGGAATATGTACATATTTTGCACAGATGCTATAAGGAATAAGCTCTTAATCTTTTAACTAAACTGATATAATTTGAAATTTTCCTTGAAATAAAAAAAGAATTGATGTGGTTTGAACACATGCAGATGTTTTCTCAAGGTGAAGACTTGACTTTTCTTCTGCATTGCTAAATTTCTGACTATCAGGAGGTAAGGAGCCCCTTCTCCAGCATGCAGTGGGCTGTTTTATTTTATTCCTGGTCTAACACTGATCCTACTGGATAATGAACTGGTGAGTTGAACCTGGCTAGTCAGAGCAGGCGAAACTTCAAATTCCAGGCCAGTGGGAAGTGTAAACTCCTGTGCTAATACATGCATGTAGTCAGGAATTTTTTCATTTTGATTTAAGTGTTCAGTGATGTCATTTTAAACTTTCCAAAACCATTTCTTTATAATTATTGTTTTGATTTAAGTGTTCAGTGATGTCATTTCTTAATAAGTATTGTTT
Organism: Tenebrosternarchus preto; assembly: GCA_025802075.1. NCBI lineage: Eukaryota > Metazoa > Chordata > Actinopteri > Gymnotiformes > Apteronotidae > Tenebrosternarchus > Tenebrosternarchus preto. The sequence continues at coordinate 597,997 of JAOYMR010000008.1, forward strand.
TGTTTCCCAGTGGAATACGTAATCTACTTTCACAACTCAAACTAGCAAATTTACAGTGTGTTACAGAATTTCCCTCACTGAAAGTAAAATGAGCCTTAATACAGCTTGTTTCGTCTCTTCTGTCAGAAGTGAAAGTACGCAAGACATCATGAAAATCATGAAAGCTGTACCTGACCTTGGAAAGGCGAGTTTCAGGTCTCAAACCATTCTGTGGACTAGAGATGAGTCAGACGCAGGAAGACCTGAGGAAGTACAGTCTGTATGGTTTCAATCTGTGTAACAGTTCATTTTGGCTAAATAACCAGTAACCGTGTTACATGAAGACGTACTAATTCAGGTCAATGGGATTTTTTTGACAGTCAGATCTGTCTTTTTTCTAATCTAGCAGGATTTAAATATTGACCTTCAGATAAATGTCAGTTTTAGGGTTCAGTGACTTTGTGGTCGCCAGTGTTTTTCGGGTGGTCTAGACCCACACTGGAACCATATCACACTTCTCTAGCTGAACTGCACCAGTATTCTCTACAGAAATACAAAAAAGTGTGTGTGTGTGTGTGTGTGTGTGTCTGTCTGTTTGTAGTGGTACAGTTCATTTTCAGTAAGGTACAAACACTGACATAAGCTTCTCGGGTATGGATTTTAAGAAGACATGGGCAACCTTTGATATGGGCTGCAGCTTGGTCTTGAAGGAGCGTTATTCTGAAAGATCAATAACTGCTTGGGTATCATGGACAGCATCTGCTTGATACTTGCTTTACTGTCAGGGAATCTACACTGGGTAGGTCCACTACACTGATCCCAGATCTGTTTAAATATTCTCCCCTTATTCAATTAGATAAAAAGACAAATAAAAGCTTCTCTAATAGACTCTGCTCACAGGGTTTATTGGCATCTTTAAACGTTTTTATAGCTAGTTTTTGTCTGGGGTTAATTAGTTTGCTTTACAAATGAAGATTTTTTTTTTCATTCATTAATTTTTATGTCTTGAATTTGACAAATAACATTATGAGCTTCCAGTGTGTGATTACAAGGGTTTAGAGGGGATCTGTCTTTGAATAAAACATGTTGTTTGTCTAATCTTGAGTTTCCAGCATCCTACACAAAGCTTTCACATTGTCTGTTTTTCTCTATTGTGGTTACATACACACTTTATTTTTGTCTTTGCTCTGCCAAGACAGGAAATAGCTCAGTATATCACAACAACAAACACATTCACCAAGCTGTAAAACCTTCAAATGATCAGCTTCAAAGCCTCTTCCTCAGCCCACCACCCAACTGTGACTGACACAGTGCTGTGGTTGCCATGGAAAACCTCAGTCTTAGGCCATCTTCGGTGTCAAATCAGGTGAGTGTTAGGAGCCCATGTAAAGAACAGGATATTTTGCTACAAGGCTAAACTCCTGATAAGGGGTTTAGACAGTTTGTGGGTGGGTGTGGAGATTCCTTTGCCCTGTACGATGAGCGTGGCCACAAAGCTCGTGAGACATGAGTGTAGTTCCACCGAGTTTGAGTAGGGGGTTGGTGGTGAAGGTCTGACCTCACACTGGGACCTCCCCGGGATTATTTTGCGGTCAGTAAAGAAGCACTCACACTGATCTGGTATTTTCATGACATATTTAGCAGGTATTCTACACGAGTACCACATACCACGCGTGTAAAAACAAAAGGGATGCTTTGAGGAATGTTATTTCAAATAAATTACGATTGCTGTGATTACATTATCTCTGAGCATGTTACATACGACGACTTTTTAAGATCAGTTTAAGATTTAAGATCTAGATCAATTAAGATAAAACAATTATGAATTATGAACTTTATAATTATGTACACCTATAAAGTAAAACTAAAGACGCTCTGAGCCTATGCTAATTATTATCGCTTCGCAATAGAGCGCTACCCTACCTATGTTCCACCCACGACGCTGACGTAACGGTATGGCCTGCCCATGACGCGTGTTGTTGGTACTGCGCTACAGCGGCGCTAGAGAGTTGTTTATGGCTGCAATTGTGGACATTTGTATTGCTTATTTTGCGTGGTAGGAAACGCAGCCTATAGTGGGCGGTAAGCATAACAATGGATTAATAAATTGTGTGTTTGCGCAGCACCGTTTTATGTTTACTGTATTTAGTACTGTGAAGGGCAGTCGAGTACACCTGTCGACGGCGTACAGTGTTGGACGTACAACAAAGACGCAACCATCGTGCTGCACCACGGGTATTCATTCAGCTGCCAGCGAGCTGTTTTTAATGCATATGTAAATGTTCCGTTTTTGTAATATATTCTGAGTGAGTTATGACCGATTGCGCTCGGGAATTGAATGGAGGATGAAGACAGTCATGGTTTTTGCGTTAACGCGACTGAAGTATCGCGTTTTAGATTGACTGCTGTTTTTGTCCAGTGTTATGAACGCTCCAAACACCTGGTAACTGCTTGTTTTATTTAAGATTTCGAAATTTTTGAGTATAGTTTGGGAATCAGTTTTCGTGATTTTGACGCGCGAATGAGCCAGAGCTTCGGCGTTGTACGCCTGAACCGAAAGACACGGATTGCGTTCAAAGCAACGGAGTTCAATCAATGGGATTTTGATGCTATCGTAGCAAAACTGAGGTGAAGATGTGGGTCACCCCCGAGGAGGTCTTGCTGGCCAGCGCACTATGGATGACCGAACGAGCGAATCCGTATTTCGTTCTGCAGAAAAGGAAGGGACACGGAGACGGCGGCGGCGGTCTCGCGGGTAAGGGCGTTATCGGTTATTTAATCCTGCTATGAGCAAAAGCAAACGCTCCTTCATGACTGAATTGGCTTCTATCAGTTTGTGGGCATACACTGCTGATGGATCTGTTTTTTAGACAAGATGTATTTTCAAATCGGCGTGACGAGGTTCCAGCTAACGATCAGCTTTTTTGGGTCACGCATGTCGCGAGCTCTGGACAGGTGCGTGCGGGCTAAATAGGCACTCTTCCACTCTACACTCGTTTTAACCCTCGTCGATCAATAATCATGTATTTATTAAAATATTTATAAATCTATAAATGTTTTAATCCTGGGAGTTCTTTAGCATAACGATAGTTTACAATGGCTAGTTTTATTCACACAAACTCAAATCTCAGTTTCTATCACATTAATTGATATTAATTGATAAAATACGTATTACACCCAGACTAGATATATGTCTGGAGAGCTTTTATTTAAATATAAATATTAGTTCATAAACAATACAGGAGAGCTGTCGTGTTTTTGTATTTAGCAACAGTCACAAAATGTTCAGTAGTTTGTTTTCAGAAGTAAACCTGTGTATCATAAGATCTGGGTGTCATCAGTCTGATTCATCAGATGATTAAAAAGTCAGCTGTTTACATCTGAGCACGTGCTGTTATCCGCTGTAAAGCGTGTTTCTTTGGTACTGTGGCCCAGGCCGCTTCGCGTGTTTGTGCAAACGCGGAGATATGTGAGACGTTCCTGCTGAATCACTGGTGTGCGTTCAGTGTTCAGACGGGGTCTGAGGCAGAGAGGGAGCATCGGCACGAGGCCTCGAGACACGGCAGGTGTGCGGAAACCGTTCCGTGCTCTCCACAGGCTTCTCCCATAGATTCTGTGAGGGTAAAGAACAGTGCGCTGACCTGAAACGCGCGACCCTCCAGCGAAACTGTCGGCTGGGCTCTCTGGAGATGCGGAATGCTGTTTTCGGTTTTCTTTTTTTTTTTTTACATATATTTGTTGCTTTAACTATATTGAACATGGAGTGAATGAAGAGCGTGTACGTTTTTTGGAAGGATTCCCTCTGGTTTTGGGAATCGTGACATATGTAACTGATGACATTCAGATCTGCTGAACCGCTGTTTGTTCTGTCGTTTAACTGAGGTCACTATCGTTTAGAAAGAGAACTGATAATATTCAGCTCTCGGTAAATTCTCTTAGTAGTAAGAAACACAATCTGATACATTCTTTTACTACACAGGAAAGTCAGTGTCAAGTACTACTTAGTAGACCAAGAAGAATTCCAGCTGACAAAGATCTAACCTGGGTTACCTTATGACATCCACATCACCTATCCTGGGTTACCTTATGACATCCACATCACCTATCCTGGGTTACCTTATGACATCCACATCAC
>JAOYMR010000008.1:602210-619256 GCA_025802075.1 Tenebrosternarchus preto
GTTACCTTATGACATCCACATCACCTATCCTGGGTTACCTTATGACATCCACATCACGTATCCTGGGTTACCTTATGACATCCACATCACCTATCCTGGGTTACCTTATGCCATGAACATTGCCTATGCTGAGTTAGTGACATCAGCATCAGCTATGTTGTATTATTTAATTCCCTTAACATCACCTGTTCTGTATGACTTAACATCCATATTACTTGTCTTTGGTTTTCTTAGGTCATCTCTTTGCCATCAGTGTTCTCATCTGCAGCTTAATATTTCATGATGTATTGAGATGTGGACATTACCAGGGAGCAAGCCAAGACTTTAATCTCTGTGTTTATTCATTCTCAGAAAATTAAGCTTTCTTGGTTTGGAGAATTGAATAACAGAACAATCTTTAATCCTGATGTCACATGTTGTCCAGCTGTTCTCCACAGGGTTCACAACCTCTCACACTTTTTTGCTGTGGCCATGTGAGAAGTGCAAGGACATGCCTAATATTTGATGATTGCTTTGGTAAAACACACGCGTTGAGATCCTTCAGTATATCCTCAGTTTAATCCTAGACAGGCTAGCAAACTTGTGCGTCTGCAGGTTTCTGCGAGGGGCAGAGTGCAGGATGGCCTGGATCCATGTCGGGCGACGATGATCTCATCGTTATGTAAATGCATGACCAGAGTGCCAGTTGGCGCTGAGAGGGGAGGCAGACAGCCTGGTACTTAGGCCCCGCCCTCCCCCCCCAGTGGGTGGAGCCCCAGAGGAGGCTAGGGCTGAGACACGAGCGCCACACACAGTGTTTGGCATTGAGCAGAGGGAGCATGCGGTAAACCTGAGCTCCCAGCGTTATTTAAATGCCCCAGAGAATCTCGGCCTAGGCTGGCCACCTTCAGGGTGGGCGATGTCAGCCAGCACTTTCCACGCTTCTCTTTAACGAACGTGTGGCAAATGCGATTGGCTGTCGTACCAAATGGAGCCGGAGATACCCGTTTCTCATTGGTTGCTCATGTAATGTTTATGAGGGTCAATCGACACTAATGAAACCACAGACGGGAAAACGGTGTCTAACCAGCTTACTTTGTATCCACCCTCCACAGAGCACAGGCTGATCATGCCTAAATCATGGGCATATTTACTCACCATGTGTATAATAACTGGTTGCCCATTGAGCCAAGTTCTGTACTCAGATTATTTAACAGACTAGGGGGTACTGGTACTAAAGCATAGAGAAAGAGACATGTTTTTCTGCTACAGAGATGCAAGCAAACACGAAATTGCTCTCCAGTTTATTGCTTTTCACCACAGACCTCTTAGGTTCACGTAATTTGAGATGGTATTGATTTTAAGACTTCGCCTACAGAGAACAATGGCCTGTTTGAGCAAAAGCTCAGGTCCAAATGAAGGAGAACTGAAAGCAGACTGTAGTTTAAGAAAGAAAAAATTGACAGAGATGTGAAGAATAATTATTTTGTCCAGAAGCATAGGCTGAGGCTTCCAGCTTGAAGCAGAACAGTGGATTAGGTTGTATTGTACGCAGCTGAACTCTGGGCAGGAGGTTCCACTGATGACCCCCCCCCCCCCAGCCCTGTCCTCAAAACATCACGCGGCCTTTGGTGTTCCTGTCAAACAAGCAAAGAAAGAATCGGAGAGAGGGAACTGAAATGGTCAAGAGGCTTCACTCTTCCACATTTAATGGACTGGCCATTTCCCCATTAGGGCTGTAGTTTGAAACTGTGTGGTGTGTATCTAAGCCTTTGTACCTTCAAAAACAAACAAACAAAACACAGATCTTGTAATGAAAGTCTGCTTTCAAAATGTAGATCCAGTTGTTGATCAGGATGTCAGGATCAGGATGTATGGGTGATTGGTATGTGGGTAATGACAAGAATTGTTTGTGTGAGCATAAAAGGGTTGGAGTAGCTGGAGGAACAGGCTTGGTGGCCAGGCTGCAAACTGGATCATGAGATTTTTTTTGGGGGGGGGTTATTTTGTTTTGGCCTCCCCACAGTGTTGTACTATAGGATTTGGTTTCCATGTAGGTGTCATGAAAACCCCAGCACTCGTTTTGCCATCATGGTCGTCTCCTGTTTTCCCCCGTTCCTGGTGAGGGTTGTTTAGTACTGCTGCTTTGGCTGGGCACAGTTACCATATGATCACATGATAAGCTTGGTGGATTTAAGGGACCTTTCTCCATGTGATTGCTTGTGGATATGGTTCAAAGCAGAACTGATTTGAACCACAGGCTGAACATCAGACAAGTGTCTGATATAAAAGTGTTTGGTATTCTAGATGAAATGGCCTAAGGATGAGTGTTTAGGCAAAACAAAATTTGCACAAATAGTTCAGATGTGACTAACTGGTTTGTCAGCATGTCTGTTACACTGATGTGTTTAGCTCAGTTTTAGCTCCTTTCTGTATTTTCTGTAGCACATTAACTTGGACATGGAACATTAAACTCTAGTAAACTCTTACTGTCTGTAGAAGAAACAGGGTTACACTCAAGAAAACCACAACGCATCCATTGATGCGTAATTACATTAAGAATCTCGTTAATGGAACAGCTGGATCTCGAAAGGTCATTTGTACACACCTGCCTGTCTAAGCGTGTGTGTGTGTGCGCATGCAAGTGTGTGCATGCATGGGGGGTGTGGCATGCACGTGTGTGTGTGTGTCAGCAGAAACTGTTCTGCTGCAGCTTCGGGGAGACTCTGCCGTTATCTGTGCCTTTGTCGTTGGTTTTATGGCGAGGGTTTGGAGCTGATCAGAGGGACTGCCTGTGGACTTTTATTGCTTCAGCTGTTTACCAGCAAGGCTACGGCTTTGTTTGCGCTCATAGACGTTTCTAAAGCCCATTTCTGCTTCCAATAAGTAAGAAACCAGTGGGCCTAGTGACCTCTTGCTTTGTAATTCGAGGCCTTTTTTATGTAAATGAATGTTAGAATTTTTACTGCAGTTCCCTAAATGAGTAAAACTTGTCTGGCTGTCCTCCTGCTGCATGTTTTATGGTGAGGAGCCATCATGTCTGTACAGTGTTAAATTGTTCAACACTGGTGTAAATGCTGTTTAGGTGTGAAAGTATTCAGTAGTAGCTTTTATGTGTCCAACAAACACACTGATTCATTCTCTTTTAAGTAACAGGAACTAGCGCTCTGTATCTTTTCCTGTTTTCTCTCTAAATCAGTCACATCCACATACAACATGTAGACAAATGCCACACACACACACACACACTCCAACAAAATACCCCATTACTAAATCAGGAGAGTGCGTAATTGTGGACACATCCCATAATTCGTGGACTTTACGGAGTTACGTCTGAGTAATCACCATCACTGGTCACAGGTTTGACCAGAATCTGAAAGCATAGAACGACTCTATTTCCAGTTCAAAAGTAAACATGTTTTCTTCTAAATCAAATGTGTGTGCAAATATCAGTGCTTCTGATATCAGTGCTTCACGAATCTCTCAGCACAGGTAGCTGTTGAACTGCATCACAACTAGACACTAATGGAGCTTATTCCTGTCTAGTTCTTGTTCCTCTACAGATACTAAATGCAGAATTTCTTGTATTCCTGCAGGTTTGCTGGTGGGAACCCTGGATGTAGTGCTGGACTCCAGTGCACGTGTGGCCCCGTACAGAATCCTTTACCAGACACCTGATTCGCTGACGTGCTGGACCATCGCCCACGGTATCGTACCAACTTCTACGAGCCAAAATATTTCCCCATTCTCTCGCATCTGGCCTCTCCCTGCTTAACACTCATGACATTACCTCATCCTTCACTGGGCAAAAAGGGGAAATGAGAAATCAGTCATATATCTTTAAATACAGACAGTGTAACTATGAGTGCTGTCGCATTTGTTTATGTTGGTGGATGCTGATTGCAGATCAGTGACTGGGCTCAACGTTTCTCGCAAAGCCACAGACAAAAAAATCATCATCGCTGTACTTGACATCTCGTGTCTTAGTGGAAGGTACCCTCTCTTTCAGCCATAGTTTGCACTGATGCCTCTAATGTACAAGGAGCACCATGGAATCAAAATCTCACCCTCTAAGCTGCAGGCTTTTAAGAGAAGTGCGTCCGAACGTGCTTAATTGAATCAGACCATGGCACTTACATAGCCGAACATGATCTTCCCCCAGTCCCCCCACCGATGAACCTCACTGTGTACTTAAGTGGTCCATCTGCTGTGTTTGGAGCTTAATCCCAGGCCTGGATACATGCTTCTAAAGATGGGTGAGGAACGGTAGTGCAGTCTACTGGAAAGGAGGTCTTTTTTTGGAGACAGAGAGGGGGAGGGACTGAGGGACATCTAGTCCTCCTGAGGAGAAGGGCACTAATGTGGTGGAGGCTGTGGAGGTGGGGGCAGCCACATTTTATAGAGGTTTCACTGCTTCTTTCACCATTCTGGCTCAACTCCCATGCAGGGAACACACAGCTCTAGCTTGAAGCTACTCTAGCTACTCTTTGCAGTGGCCTACATATATTTCTCTGCAAATTCTTTTCTTTCATCCATCCATCCATCCATCATTTTTTGTGCTTAACGTTATTGTCAGAGCGTTATTGTTAGCAGGTGAAAAGCTCACACATCGTATCAGCTGTATGTGTGTCAAACCTGCAGAAGCTTGCAGCCAAACACCGAATTTGCAGTGTGCCAGTCTGAGTTCCAACCAGAAAAGACGCGAGCAAAGTCTTGGTGTGCCAAGATGCCGTAGCCTGACACCAACCTATCAATAAATAAGGATTCTGAGCCACCTGTGATGGTGGATGATCAACAATAGTGTGATTGTGCATCCCGGCCTCTTGCATGTCTTAAGAAACTCATGTACGTCACAGCGATTGTGATTGTGATTGACCAGAGTTTCTGAGAAAGAGAGGTCCGATGGGACCAGAGTATGTGACTGTGGGCCCATGTGACCATCACACACCTCGTCTCATTCTTGTATTCGTGTAGCTTCTTTTGTACTATTTGAGATTAATACTGAAGAAAATTAAATGTGGAAAAATTCTGAAGCTGTAAAAGGTGTTATTTCTGCTATAGTTTTAAGAGAATTAAGACAGGACATAATGTAGATGCGTTTGTGTGTGTGTGTGTGTGTGTGTGTGTGTGTGTGCACGGCAGGGAGCTCCCGCAGGGAGGTCACAGAACACTGGGAGTGGCTGGAACACAACCTCCTGCAGACTCTGTCCATCTTCGACAACGAGAATGACATCACTACCTTCGTCAAGGGCAAGATTCAGGTGGGGCGTGCACTTCAAAAGTCTCCTTTTTTCTCCAGCGGAGATTCTAGAATAGATCACTTTCTCTTTCTGAAGGCTTTGAGAGCAGTACTCAATCAGCTTAAACTGTAAGGTCAGTTTAATGAATTAATAATGATGTGTTCTGCACACACTTGGTGGAGATTACACACGTCTTCAAAATCAAAGTGAAACTGGGCTGAACATCTGCAACCTCTGAACAGAGTAAGAGAGTCATACCTGCTTCCTGCTACTGGAGATGTGCTTCTCATTGTAATGTAGAGATGATGGGGAAACAGATGGTGTTTGTATTTTGACTGTACCACATCAGAGCCGTTCAGTCTGTCTGTCTCTCAGTCTCACTCTCTGACACACACACACACACACCCGCACGCACAGTAACTGTTGCATTTGACTTACCAACTCTTACAGGGCATCATTGCGGAATACAACAAAAACCATGACATCAAGGAAGATGATGACACAGACAAGTTCAAGGAGGCCATCGCTAAGTTCCGTAAGCTGTTTGGAATGCCGGATGAGGAGAAGCTGGTGAACTACTACTCCTGCAGCTACTGGAAAGGCCGAGTGCCCAGGCAGGGTTGGCTCTACCTCAGTATCAACCACCTATGCTTCTACTCCTACCTGCTGGGAAAGGAGGGTGAGTGTGGCAGATGGAGGTTGGGTGAGGTGGAGGTGGGGTGGAGTAGGGGAGATGTGGCTGTGGGACCCAAACCTTCTCCCCCCACCCCCCCCAACTTGCTTAAGACTTAGACTTGGGTATACACACACACACACACACACACACACACACACCACAAATTAGCACTTGATCATATCTGGGTTTGATGGGACATGTGTGTAAGGTTAGAAATGCTCTCCAGGATTTCTCTGGTGATAGGTGTGTGTGTGTCTCCACCCTAGCCAAGCTGGTGGTGCGCTGGGCGGATGTCACCCAGCTGGAGAAGAGCGCCACCCTCCTGCTGCCGGACATGGTGCGCGTCTGCACCCGCTGCAGCGAGCACGTCTTCTCCGTCTTTCTCAACATCGGCGAGACCTTCAAGCTGATGGAGCAGCTGGCGAACATCGCCATGCGGCAGCTCCTCGACAACAAGGGCTTCGAGCAGGATCGCTCCCTGCCCAGGCTCAAGAAGAAGTCGCCCAAGAAGGTGTCGGCCCTCAAGAGGTGGGTGGCGCTCGAGGTGGGTGGCGCTGTCGTCAGGAGCTGCCTGCTGCTTGAACTTTAGGAAGCGAAGTGAAGTGCAGCTCGCTTCAGTTGTGCCTCGCTTCAAAATATCAGTGGCTGTAGGCAGGTCTGCCCATGGCCACTGGGAGCATGTACTTCTCCCATGGGCATCATCGTCACTTCATGACCATGAAATAGACGATACTTTCTAGATGCTGATTTAGTCAAATTTACATGTTGTAAATATGAAAAACTTTCGTTTTGTGAGGGCTTTTGTTTTTCATATGTTTTGGTTCATAACTATAACCAAGGTCTGTTTATCAGTAGCTTTTCAGCGTGTCCTGAGAGCTTGAGGTTGAAAACAATATATAAAGTAGGTGTGTGTGTGTATAAATGTATATATTATAATGTATATTAGAGCAAAAGGTGACGGGAATTTCAGAATGTCAGTGAAATGGTGCTGGAATTTACAGCCTAGACCATCTCAGAGTAATTCACATCCTCATAAAGTGATTTAAACCCTAGAAAAGGTGCGGAAGCCAAACTGCCTCTGAAGAATTTGACCGTTCAAGCCGCATTAGGAAGTATTAAAAGATTATAATGTAAATCTTTGGAATGTGGCTATTTGCCAAACTAACAAAACTGGATGCAGAAAATCTTGTACTTTGCAGAACAAGCATGTAGCAGATCATCATCTGAGACGTGAAGGCTTCACAACTCTGTGGCTTTGCTTATTTAAAGTTACAGTAGAGCTGCACCTTTAAGAAATGCTCGTATGCCCAGTTTTGATGACGTCTTCCACACGGGCAGTGTGATGGTTACCTTGCTACCTTTGACATGGGTTCTTTCTGGATTGATGGTATAATCCTGAAGATCTAGTCCTACTACTAGACATAATGACCTCAAAGACTGGAAAACTTCCTAGATGTGTTTGTATCTGATAAGTTTTACGTCATCGTTGACAATAAGCGAACTGCTCCTGCTGTTAGCATGCATGTTCCTTGCAACAAAGACGTTAATGACAAAATACAGCTGCACAAAACCTCAAAATCATACCGGGCTGAAGTTCCTGAACATGCTGTTGATGTTTGTGATGCGTTTGTTTTGCCAAGCCACTAACTCTCCTCTCTCGCCTCAACGTGTGCAGAGACCTGGACGCCAGAGCTAAAAGTGAACGCTACCGTACGCTGTTCCGCCTGCCCAAAGACGAGAGGCTGGACGGCCACACGGACTGCACGCTGTGGACCCCCTTCAACAAGACGCACATCCTGGGCCAGATGTTCGTCTCCACCAACTACATCTGCTTCACCAGCAAGGAGGAGACTGCGTGTAGCCTCATAATCCCCCTGAGGGAGGTCAGTGAGAGTATGTGGGAGGAAGGGGGCGGGGCGACACTCCAGCATGCCGTGCAGGTCCTGATGGGGGCCCGTGTAGTCAGCAGCGTGGCCTGTAATGTGATTCTCAAACGCAGCAACACGTCGTGTATGTCACACTGAGTGGAGGTTGTAACTGTGGAACTGGTGATGCCAGTGTTGGGCGTGTTGACTAAAATGTGGAGCGCCCCCTGTGAGAATGGTGGGTAAGAGCAGAGAGAGCTGGAGCTGTTTCAGGTGTAAGGGCTGCTGTTTCAGGTGAGGCTTCGTCTGCGGTCGTCTCGTCGCTGAGCCTGTTCTAAACTATGGCAAGTGAGGTCACCTTGTGACATGAGCCTCAGATTTTGATTTCACCAAGAACTGGCAGTTTTGGAGTCCCTCTTAGCTGTAAGCACGTGGTCATTTCCCTAGTAGGTCAGAGCAGATAGTTATTTTTACCTGCTTTGACCTACTAGCAAAATAACCAGGATGTTTCGGTCTTGATTGGAAAATACAATGGCATTAATTAATTTGTGTCCCAAGAATAAATACTGACCCTGTTAGTTTATCATTATCACACTGACCTTGACATCCCTATGAAAACTGTTTGACGATGCCCAATGTAGTGTAGATAAAACACCGAAAGGCTTGGCTTAGGTCCAGTTTTCCAGTGGATCAGTTGTGTAGGTTTGGGTCTGCAGCACTGCACCTGTCTCCCATCCCAACATCATGATGTGCAGGTGCCATGAGACTCAGTACGGCTATAAACATGGACCGATCATCATCTGCACATGTAACGCTTGGGTTAAATCGAACGGAATGTCTTGGATTACGGTCTTTGATCTGGAGTTTGGTATCTCCTTCAGTTCCAGTCTCGCACACCATCTGCGGTTTGTTTTATTAAAATGAGTATTAGCTTCTTTTTTTGTTTGTTTGTTTTATTTGTGTGTCTGTGTACAAGGAAAACATGGGATGTGGTGACCTTGTAAAATAGATGAAACGGTGTGCTATCAGACTCTTGTTATCTGTGTGTAGGGTTGAGTGGTGATGGGTAGGGTTTGGTACTGATGGGTAGGGTTTGGTAGGGTAGTTTTTTTGGTAGTTTTTTGCCCTATGATGGACACCCTGTTCATGCTACTGTTGAACAAATACCACAGTTCTCAGTTGAACCTCTACCATTCACTCACCAGCATTTAAAGAATTTAGAACACTGCTAAAATACGAGAATCATAATCTAATAATCTAAATCAGACAAAAATAAGTGCAGTAAAACCTGTTTTATTTGTAATGACTTAATGTACAGTTAACTAACGTTCCACCTGGCGCTCAGGTGACCATCGTGGAGAAGGCTGACTGCTCAAACGTCCTGCCCAGCCCCTTATCCATCAGTACCAAAAACCGCATGACCTTCCTGTTCGCCAACCTAAAGGACCGTGACTTCCTGGTGCAGAGAATCTCCGACTTCCTGCAGCAGACATCCTCTAAGATCTATTCAGAGAGGGAGTTCACGAGCAGCTTGAACAGCTCCGACGACGAGGTGGGTGTCCTGCCGACCATATGTCTCACCTGTCTGGTTAACGTCTCTGCGGAACCTTTTACCACTGAAACCACAGATTGTTGTGTGCAGTTGTACAGGACACGTTGAAACATACAGAATGTGTTTTATGTTCAACTAAGAGTGAGTGATGGTGTAGTTCTTGTGTAAACATTAGTCTAGTGTTTGCGTTTGCCATGGTAACGCGTCTCAGTAATGACAACCGTGTGCCTGTGTGTGTGTGCAGGTGTACTCTCAGCAGGGCAGTCTCCTCTCCTGTAGTCCCCACCGCAGCAGTCTGGGATCAGACGGCGAGAGTGAGCGCCAGTTTAACCTCAATGATAACAGTGTTCCCACGGCAACGCAGGCCCTTATGACCATGTACCGCCGACGCTCACCAGAAGAGTTCAATCCTAAACTGGTATACACACACACACACACACACACACACACACACACACTACAGTATGTTTATCACTGCAGTATGTTTAACCATACAAACTTGTGTTTATACAAAAATGTTACATACTTCTAAAATGTGCATTCCTGTTAATCCCACTTCATTTCAAGAGGAAGTATTACACAATGTAATATCAGACTCCTCATACTCCCATGAGTATAATATCAGCCTTGTCATACTCCCGTGAGTATAATATCAGACTCCTCATACTCACGTGAGTTTGTTGCACTGAAGTTCGACGTTTAGAAAAATAACAGCACTGTTTTTTGTGCGCTGGGTTGATCTATCAAGTGTTACACACACACACACACACACACACACACACACACACACACACACTGGGGGAGAGGGTGGCAGCCAATCAAAGGCTCCATGATCTTGATTGGCTGTATGAAGAATTAATGGTGGATTAATATTAGAATAGTGGAATATGCTTAGTAGCCCTATTTGAACATGTATAATTATATTAATATTTAATTAACATTAATTAAATAAATAGATAAAGTTGTTCTTGTAATTGTTTTTGGTTTGGGTTGGTTTTGGTTTTGTTTGAGACACTAAGCCAGTGTAAGGAACACAACTCTGCCTCCTGACTGCTCTGTACAGAGAGACACCACTGAACGGTGAAGTGCCATAATGTATAAAGCCGTGTGTGTGTGTGTCCAGGCAAAGGAGTTCCTGAAGGAGCAGGCCTGGAAGAACCACTTTGCGGAGTTTGGACAGGGAGTGTGTATGTACCGTACGGAGAAGACCAAAGACTTGGTTCTGCAGGGCATCCCTGAGAACATGCGAGGAGATCTGTGGCTCCTGTTCTCAGGTCAGACTCGCACACCTGCACTGTTTAATCTGGTTTTCTGTACAGACAAAAAAAATTGATGCACCCACTTCTTGCTTTCCATGTGGTTTGTTTCAGTATGTTGATTTTAAAGCCATATCCTGTTAACAACACAAGTCATACATCCTCCGTGTGTGTGTCTGTCTGTCTGTCTGTCTGTCTGTCTGTCTGTCTGTCTGTCTACAGGTGCAGTTAATGAGATGGCCACTCACCCAGGCTACTACGAGGACTTGGTGGAGAAGTCTATGGGAAAGTACAACTTGGCCACAGAGGAGATCGAGCGAGACCTTCACCGGTCGCTCCCTGAGCACCCGGCCTTCCAGAACGAGATGGGCATCGCTGCACTCAGAAGAGTGCTCACAGCCTACGCCTTCCGCAACCCCAACATCGGATACTGCCAGGTATACACACACACACGCACACACACTCCTCCAGCAGGTGCAGGCAGGTGGAGTGTGTGAGCCTTCTATTGCCCGTCAGCTCCACCACATGTACCCAGCAGCATCATGACCACCACACGGCACACACTTAGCACTGCAAACACATACACACACGCGCGCACACACTTTTCACTGCAATCCACACACACTCTGCATAAATTCATTACACCCTCACCCTGGACATGTCCTGACAAAAAAAAAAACCCCACCTGTTGAGGTGGTGGTGGTGTATAACCCCACCTGTTGAGGTGGTGATGGTGTATAAACCCACCTGTTGAGGTGGTGGTGGTGGTGGTGTATAAACAGTGTTTGTGCTGATCTCTAATCAGGCAATGAACATCGTCACCTCAGTGTTGCTGCTTTATGCTAAAGAAGAGGAGGCTTTCTGGCTGCTGGTGGCACTTTGTGAAAGGATGCTTCCAGATTACTACAACACCAGAGTCGTAGGTCAGAAAGGCTCACACACACACACACACACCACACACAATGATGCCTGCATAGATTACTCTTAATCTATTATAAGCAAGATGTCTAACGTGTGTGCGTGCATGTGTGTGTGTGTGTGTGCGTTCTCCAGGTGCGCTGGTGGACCAGGGCGTGTTTGAGGAGTTGGCGCGTGTCTATGTACCACAGCTGTACGACTGCATGCAGGAGCTGGGTGTGATCTCCACCATCTCGCTCTCCTGGTTCCTCACGCTCTTCCTGTCTGTCATGCCCTTCGAGAGCGCCGTGGTCGTTGTTGACTGCTTCTTCTACGAGGGTATCAAGGTCATCTTCCAGCTGGCTCTGGCTGTGCTCGATGCCAACATCCACCAGCTGCTCGGCTGCAAGGATGATGGAGAGGCCATGACTGTGCTTGGCAGGTAAGGGTGTGGGGTTTGTAATGGCTCTGCAGGTCTGGGGGCGGGGTTTGTAACGGCTGTGCAGGTCTGGAGGCGGGGTTTGTAACGGCTCTGCACATCAGGGGTGGGAGAAAGTGGAGCTTTGAGAGGAGTTCCTAGTCATATTTTGTTTAATTCTGAGTGTGGGTTTTTACAATTATTTGTTTTTGTTTTTTTATGGATGTGCTTCCAGTATGAAGTACCTAGTCCTTCACAATTGCCACAATTAGTTATGACTTTAAACACAGATTAAGGTTAAAATGGTTCACTGTGTGTGTGTGTGTGTGTGTGTGTGTGTGTGTGTGTGTGTGTGTGTGTTTTAGATATTTGGACAGTGTGACTAATAAGGACAGCAGCCTTCCTCCAATTCCACACCTCCATTCTCTCCTCACTGATGATGGGGAGCCTCACCCTGAGGTGGACGTCTTCAAACTGGTGCGAGGCTCCTATGAGGTATGGAATTGTGTGTTTGTGTGCGTGTGTGTGTTTTCCCAGACCACAGCGGTTCAACAGTTGTAGACTGATTTGATCAGTACTCAGTACTTTGGTTCTACATTTTTCTTCACTCCACCTCTCCACTCCACCATGCAGAAATTCGGCTCCATCCGGGCGGATGTGATTGAGCAAATGCGCTTCAAGCAGAGGCTGAAGGTCATTCAGACGATCGAGGACACGACCAAGCGTAACGTGGTAACGGCTCCCCCTCCCCCTCCCCCTCCCCTTCACCTTCAAGCCTTAATCATTCACACGAAACGTTAAGAGTTTAGTAACGGTTCATTTGACAGTAGAAAATCCTCAACTGTCCACATTAAAGAGCTCCTGCCTGGGTCAGCTGAGGACAACTTAACGACCCACACGCACGCATGCACATACAAACACAGCACTGTGTAAAATGAACTTCTCCCATTCACTACATGCATGAGGAATATGACTACAACTGTTTAAAGCCATTCTTATTAGATGCACCTTACAGAGAACCCCCCCCCCCCCAGGTGCGCACCATCGTGACGGAGACGGCCTTCAGCATTGACGAGCTGGAGGAACTGTACACACTCTTTAAGGTGCGTGATGTTCAGTGTAGACACAAAGCCAGTGTTTTCTCTGAGCTGGGCTGTGCTACATCTTTACCAGCCCCCAGCTCTCATTCCTGATGTCCTGCTAGCTCCTTGGCAGTAATTGTGAATTAAAGTCCCATCAAGCGGGAAGTGTGTGTTTGCGTTTGTGTGTGGGTGCACATGCTTGTCTCTGTGTGAGGGAGGGAGAGAATGTGTGTGTGCGTGCTTATGTGTGAGGGAGAGAAGATATTAGATCAAGACTCCTGTGTAACAGGAGTCAGTAGTGCCATGGCCTGTGTGTGTGTGTGTGTGTGTGTGTGTGTGTGTGTGTGTGTGTGTGTGTGTGTGTGTGTGTGTGTGTGTGTGTGTGTGGATTGAGCTAGAGTTTGTCTTCTCTCCTGCGCTCCATCCAACCCGAGCCCCAGCTCTCTGTCATCGGCCAATCACCAACAAACAACTCCTCACAAGCCAATGAGGCGCGGCCAGCTCTGTTCTGCCTCTCCAGCTCAGTGATTTACGCCCTGGTTGGCCACTTAACTTCAGAAAATATTGCTGCTGTTACCCCAGAGCGTTGGGAGGGTGAGCTGTGTTGCCAGGAGAAACCCAGCTGAGGGAACGATTAGCTGATACACAGACAACCCACTGTGCTGCACTGAAAGTTTTGTTTTCCTATTTTTATTCTACTTCAGTGAAGCTGTAATTTAAACTCACAAGTTGCTGTGTTAGTAACTCCACTGTACTGGAAATCCTTTACAGGAGTATGATTTAGAGTCTGTCGCCCCTCTGTTGCTATGCAGAATTTGTGATAGCTGTCCTCTAAAGCTTTATCACTGGTCAGCTGGTCGACGCAAGACTGCTATTGGATGGAGATTTTTGGGTGGTTGACCATTCTCAGGCAGGCAGTGGCACTTGCAGAAACCGCAGCAACACTGGGAGTGCTGGGACGAGACTGGTCTACCACTTGAGCAATAATTGGTCAGCAGTGGTGTTATGGTTAGAAACTGACCAATCATAGTGAGTAGCTAACAAATGTTGCATGGTGACAGAGAGGCTACAAGTCTTTTATAAACTTTTAAATTGCATCTGCAAGACAGCAACCCTAATAAACCACATCACCTAAGAAATGAGTGTAGTGATTGTGTAGGTGTTTTAATCACCAGGATAGTGGTGAGTTCATAGTGCAAACCAGATACAACACGGGTTATTGTTCTATTTAAGTGGTCTTGGTGTGCAGTGCTGATGCATTCAGTCTCGTTTAAATCTCTGCTGATCAAGAGCCGTTTGGTGCATGGCACCAGCATGTTCACGCAGCTGCTGTGTGTGTGGTTCAAACCCGGCCTCTTCCTCCCCCAGGCAGAGCACTTGACCAGCTGTTACTGGGGCAGCACCAGTAATCCGATGGACCGGCACGACCCCAGCCTGCCGTACCTGGAGCAGTACCGCATGGATCTAGAGCAGTTCAAGGGCCTGTTCAGTGCGCTGTTCCCCTGGGCGGGTGGAGTGCACACCGACTGCCTCGCTGCTCGCTGCTTCCGCCTGCTGGACCAGAACGGCGACACACTCATCAACTTCCGCGAGTTCATCACAGGCCTCGGTGAGCAGACAGCGTGTGTGTGTGTGTGTGTGTGTGTGTGTGTGTGTGTGTGTGTGTCATGGTGGGTGATGAGGTGGCTGTGTTTGTGTGAAAGGTTCTGTGTGTGGATGTGACTGTATGTGGGTGGGTGAATGGGTGGAGGTTTTGTAAGTGTTGGTAGTTCTGCTGTGGTTCACTGTGTGTGTGTGTGTGTGTTTGTAAGTGTTGGTAGTTCTCCTGTGGTTCATAGTGCTCCCCTTCTGTTGTAGGGGTCCTGTGCCATGGAGACCTGACTGAGAAATTAAAACTCCTCTATAAGATGCACATATTGCCAGGTAAGTATGGCTGCGTGTGTGTGTGTGTGTGGTGCAGTTTGTTCATGCATTTCATACCTTGTGGGTGGTTTATGCTTCCTGCCTCTGTTCCTTCCTATTTACTCTTTAAAGCAGAACTCAGTCGACACTGTTGATTTCAGTTTTTTATTGTTTTCTTTTCTTCACACACAGTAATATGGAACAGCACTGTTTACCTCCCCCTCACACACACACACACACACACACACAGTAATATGGAACAGCACTGTTTATCTCCCTCCCCCTCTCTCTCTCTCACTCACTCACTCACACACACACACACATGCTGCTCGACCTTTCTCCAACACAATTGCACGACCACTGACACCTACACTCTGAGTTATTGTTTTTACCATTAATACAGCAGGGTGTATTTTACAGTGGAGGATGTAATCTGCCAGCCTTCATTTGTGAAGTACTGGATCAGGTGAAGGATGGTGTGTATACATCCCCATTAAAACACACGAGGCAACAGAACAGTGATCTGTAACACATTCACTGTAACACATTCACTTTTCTAAAAAGGACTATGGCCGGTTCTCCTGCTCAAACTTCATCAGCAACACATTCAGTGTACGCTGAAGGAGACTTAAAAACAGAAGCTCTAAAACTGCAAACTTCTGATTTATTCAAAATTCACTCTTTGCTACAAATGTCAAGATGATTTTTCAACACATTCCAGAAAATTAAAGACAAAGGACGGGTTTGGAATGTGTAGTAATGCTTTTGGTTTAAAACCTGAATTTATCTTTCTCCATCCCCTCCATTCCTCTCACTCTCTCTCTCCTTCTCTCTCTCTCCATCGCTCTCTCTCTCTCTCTCTCTCCCCTTTTCTGTCTCTCTCCATCCCTCCCTCACACCATCTCACTTTCAGAGGTGCATCATGAACAGGATGAGCCAGACTCTGCGTTTGAGGCCACGCAGTACTTCTTTGAGGACATCACCCCTGAGACGTCTCACGGTAGGTCCTGCCTCCCCAGAGTCCTCCCTGCAGGCTGGGGATGCCTGAGCAGACTACCACACTCCTCCCTGTCTTCTAGAACGTGGAACAAATGTTTCTGGTTTAAATAGTGAAGCTGCCTCTCTCTCTACCCTCTGGACTACACCCACATCTTTAATTCAGATCTTTAAACTGGAGGGAGGTAAATGTTTGTATGTAGCTTGTATGTTTTTGACTCTTAGCTTAGTTGATGTAGCTAGTAGTGTATCTCTGTACAGTTACGGTTTACTGACCCTTGAACTCTGCTCTGTCACCATTAGACCCCAAAGGAAAGAGTGAGAAGGATGATGGCTTTGTGAGGGTCACCTTCAAAAACGAAAAAGGTGTGAAATGCACATGCACATTCATTCTGTCCTTAAGGTCTTTTTGCAACTATTGAACACAGTTTCTTTCAATTCCAAGCAGTAAGCAGGTTGGGTTGTGCTGTTTGCTGTAATTTTAGACCAAATCCAATATTTAGTGCCCTCTTGTGGCTGGTCCTGATATTGTTTCCAGCGGTCTGTGTATTGCCTTTCACTTCAAGCACACTGGACTGTTTCTAAAATGGGACTCGGCATTGATCTTGCTAAAAATAGGCAATAAGAATCAGACTTTGCTCAAATGATAATGGACAATGATTTTTTTTTTTCATGCATGAACTCATTAGAACTCCTGGTTCTGACTTCTCGTTTGACTCCTGGTTCTGACTTCTCGTTTGACTCCTGGTTCTGACTTCTCGTTTGACTCCTGATGATATTTAACTGCGTATAAAGGGAAAGTCTCTGAAGCATCAATGACTTTTTTTCTTCTCTCTGTGAAAAGCCGTTGCAGCCCGTAGCAGATGGATTAGCTTTCCTTTGATCTTTTTAAATCCTTGTGTTGCCGAAGGAGGCCATGGAGGGAATTGAGCTTTAACAACAGGAAGTTCATCAAGAATACAATGACAAAATCCCATTTTAGAATTAGTGTGTTGTTAGAAAGCATTTTTTATCCACTGGAATATTTTAAAGTCCGAGTCACGGCTGGGCGGCCAGAGGCTGGAGTAGCACCCACTGAGCCCCCCCCCCCCCCCCCCCGGGACCCCCCCCCCCCCCCCCCCCCGGAAACCCCCCCACCCCCCCCCCCCGGGACACCCCCCCCCCCCCCCCCCCGGGAGCGACC